>VDFB02105785.1:38383318-38647713 GCA_007258455.2 Sequoia sempervirens | reverse complement strand
TTACCAACAAAATATCGAAAGAACAGGGTATCTGGTCAGTTAGTCAGTCTATCTAATTCACCAGATTATCATTTTTTGTTGTGGACCCTTGGGATTGCTTTGTGAGCACATATACTATCTTATTATTGAATTTTGTGGTGTTGCATTAGTGGCAGTACGAGCTTGAATGTTTGGTAGGATGTTTTACGTCTATTTGTTTGTTGTAGTCGACTCAATGAATGTGGCGCATTGTGGATGTGTAAAGTGGAATTATTTTTTTAAAAATTATGTTCAAACATTTAATTATGGGTCTTAGCTACAATCTAGCTGACGGTGTTAGATCCACATTGTAAATCCAATTGTAATTTTGGGCTGACGATTAATAATATTTCCAAGTTTTAATAAGGCCAACCTATAGCGATCATATTTCTAGTTGTGGATATATAAGAGATTCGAAATCATTTTTTTTGTGAAAAAGAGAATAGAGTCGTGGTGTGTTCCGATCATGAGGAAGAGCGATTAGGTGATTATGCACAGTTTCATTTATGCATTAATATTTCTATAGTTCAAGTTGTGTAGAGTAGAGCTGAATTGTTAAATCTATCCGAAGGATAGAAGATTATCATTAGACCTAAATCAAAACTGTAATTAGGCATTGTGGATGTTATTTCATCAGTTCACCTCTTTTAGATTAACTCCAAATCTTTGTAGGGTAGTGAGCCCCTCCATTTTGAGTAGTGAGCCTGAATGCAAGTGCATTCCCATTTTGTACTTCTTATTTTGGGTATACTCATATTATATTGTGGATTGGCCATCCACTATGGTTTTTCCCCTAACAGGGTTTCCATGTAAAATTTTTGGTGTTATGGTGTTGAGATTATTTTCTTTCTAATGATCCATGTTTATTTTATTGAATAGTTAAGTAAGTTAAATCACAGAATAATAAAGATGATTTTTTTCTCAACACTAATTCACCCCCCTCTCAGTGTTGCTTGTTTCCAACAATTGGTATCAAAGCTAGTTCCTCAAAAGAAGTCTTATAGCTTGGGGAAATATTGGAAGGTTTTCTTCAATGGATACAAAGCAATCTTCAACAACAACTTATGGTGGCCCTAGATGATCTTGACCAAATAAAATCTAAGAACCAGGAACTGCAAGAAAATCTTGAGAATGTAGAAAAGTTCATCTAGTCACTAAAAGACAAGATCAATGAATCAAGAGAGAAAAGAAAGGAACTATGTGGTCAGCTCAAACAAAAGAGCAAAGGTGTGGAGGATGAACAACTCAGTCTGGCTCTAAAGGAGAAAACAAAAGAATGTGAAAAGATTTCCAAGGAAAATGTTGCATTGAAGTGAGAGATGGAATCCACCATAATGAGAATGACCAAGGAGCTTGAGGACAAAAAGAAGAATGAAGAAAAGCTTGCACAGTCCTTGAAATAAAATTTTGAACAATGCAACCAAATAGAAAATGAATTGGAGCAATCCAAGAACAATGAAGAAATTCTTGAAAAGCAGCTTGATGACCTTAGAGATGAACTTACTACAACAAATGAGTATAAGGAGAAATTCAAAGTAATCTTAGCGAAACTTGATGAACTAATCAAAGAATAGAGGACTAATGGTGACAGAAGAGGTCTTGGATATGAAGAAGGAGAAAGTTCTAGATCTAGACAAAAGAACTCTAGATAGATGAATTTTGGACAAGGAAGATTCAGACAAGGAAGTTAGATGAAAGGAACTAGAAGAGATCTAGTAAGGCAACCAAATGCTCAAAGATTTAATGGCTATTGTTATGTTTGTAACAAATTTGGTCATATGGCTTCTCAGTGTAGAAGTAGGGTGAACCCAAGTAGACCATCATTTTTAGGACAATGTTTTAATTGCTATAAGTATGGTCATAAGTCAAGTGAATGCAAAAATGTCATGAAAAACTTTCATAAGGATGTCAGATGCTATGCATGCAATAGATTTAGACATATTTCTAATCAATGTAGATCAAGACAAAGTTAGTGGAATAATTGGTTTGGACAGAGAAATGTTGTGTGCTACAACTGCAACAAATTTGGCCACATCACTAGATTCTATTGGAACAGAAGAGGTCTGGTAAAATAGAACATGCAACAGGATGTTAAAGGGAAGGGAAAAGTTACTACTGATGAGATAAAAAAGAAGATGTAGAAAAAATGGGTGAACAAGAATCCCTCTATAGAAGCAAATAGACTTGCACTAGAAGCAAATTTTGGTAATTCCTTAGGGAATTAATTCTAGGTCCTAGGCATAGGGGCAGCTATCAATAAAAACTCTCAAACCCCCCCTTGCAGTTGACTGATACTGGAATCTGGATATGTACAATAGGAGAGTTGATATTTTTTTGATATTGTTCGACCAGTTAGAAGCATTAGTGAATCATATTGGTGATCCACACAAGAGCCATCTTTCTCGGTGCCTGAAAAGAAGAAAACTGAATGAGTTAGAGCAAGAGCATTGATTGAAAAATATAAGAGTTAAATATGTGGATAATAAAAGGAATGACTTCAAACCTCATTTGTCATATTACATTTGGAGAAAAGTGTTTTGGAGAGCTCTGAGGCGATCATTGCAAATTTGTGGAGAGATTCAAGCACAAAGAAGAATCTGCAATCAAATTTCATCTTCATCCCTGAAAGGTATTTATTGAAAACCTGTAAATTTGTGTGATTGCAATCATGTCTACTCCTCTGGTAGTCGAAGTTAAGGATAGGCCACGTCCAAAGTTCAAATGGTATCTATATAAATTAGTAGATATAGAACCCTTAGGTGCATTTTCATCGATGTCATACGAAGTCCTACATATTGAGGATATTAGGGCTTATGTGCACACAAACATTGAAGATTTGGGAACCTCACATTTATTGGATTTGTACAATTATCATATAACTCATGAAGGTCTTACTGTGAAATAAGAATTCAAAACCCTAGAATATAAGAAATTTGTGCAATTTGCAAAATTCCCCATATTCGAAGAAGATGAATGGGTTCATTATTTGTTGATTCATGTCCATGATGAATTCATGTGGTTGAATATGCCATTAAAAATAACCAAAGAAGCTACATGTGTAGTTACATGACTAGATTCCATTAGAAAGCTTCCAATTTTGAAGTCTGTAAAGAATGATAAGGTTACTAAAGTGACAGGCTCGAAATGGGAGGAAAGGGAAATGACAATAGATGATATTACTGCAGTGGATGTAAAATTTGCATCATTGATTATCAGCTATAATATTTATCACTCAAGTCGGGAGAACTCTGTATCTGACACATCTATTTATGCAGCATATGAAATGGTCAAACAAAATGTAGACTACGATTTATGTGAACTGCTCAGAAGCTAGTTAATGGAGAATTTGGGAAAAATCAAGAAGGACAAAAAGAATACATTCAAGTATGGTAATTTGTTGATATGCTTGTTTTTCTATTTCTTGGGTGAAGTATCGGGAGCTGGTAAAGTTCAATGGTGTAATGATATGCCAATAGCTATTCAAATATGGAATATGCTATGTAGATTGGGTGATTGACATACCTGCAATACAATCCTGTGGGGATACTTAAAAAAAAAATAGAACTTATTGCATGCTAGAGAAAGAATTCTTGCAACAATTGTGGAGCAATACAAAGACTCTATTTGCTTCATGGTAGACATTGACCAGTACCATATGGAAGTTGTTGATCCTATAATAGTTTGGATCATGCCTATGGGTTATCAAGTAGATGAGAACATTCTGAGGATGTATGCAGAACACTTGCTAAAATTGCCACTAGATTAGGTTGAAGAAAGATTTAGTACTTATGCAGAGAAAGTCTTACAAGTTCACTCGGAATTGAAAAATCCCATGTTATCCAAAAGGGTAAGAAAAGAAATAGAAGCTCTTGTAGAGAGTTTTGGCATCCCTGTGCATCAACTAAGAGAAGTGAGGAGACAAAGAGAAGAAGCTGAAGCATCTAAGGAGAAAGAAAAGGAAGAATCAACTGGTCTAGGAACATCTCCTGCTCACACTAGAAGCTCCTCTGCAACTCAGTCAAATCAAGCCGAGGCTTCCAGAAAAAAATAGAAGAATAAAATCACAAGAGCTTACAAAGTTGTCTGCAGATGAAGAGGAAGAAACTGATTCAGAAGAAGTAGTAAGGGAGATAAAGGCTACTAGTACTCATGTTGTCAAATTGAATAAAAGAAGATCTTCCGGGAAAGGAGATGAAGTAAAGAAAAAGGCCAACGTTGAAAAAATTAGTATGTCTGTTGAGGAATTTGAGAATCCAATAGTGAAAGATGGAAATATCAAGCCACTCTGTGATTGGTATGAGTCTTTTGATGAATCCGGAAAGAAAATTCATGGAGAAGCAACAATAAAGCATTTTTTTTTTCAATAAAGTTCTTGTGGAAATCATGTCTAGCTTGCCTACAAGTCTATATAATGCTTCAGAATCTAGGAGGTAAAGCACCTTATGAGAAGAATAAAATCTAAGGAAGAGAGTCCTAGAAGATTTGTGCTCGGAAATGACAATTCAAGAAATGGATCTATTCCTTGAAAAGGCTAAAAAGGAATTTAGGAGAAAAACAAGAATAAATAAGCTCATGTTTGGTGAAACTGACCCTATTGTCAGTGAAACTAAGGAAATTATGGAAGAACTTTTGTCAAAGGGAAATATTAACATTGAGGAAGTAAATGTTCAAAGAAATGAAGAAGTGAATGTGGAGGTAAATGAATTAGGAGAAGAGAATGTGGATGAATAAAACATGAATGTGTCTGATCCTCTGGAGTTTGAGGATATTTTGACTTCTCCTGGTGTGAAAGATGTAGAGATGCCTATTGTAACTAAGGTCCCTTTTGAAATGCTATCCAAGGAAAAGGAGGTGCATAATGTACAAGCCGAAATGCTTAAAGTCAATCCTGAAGCAGAATCTGAGGTTGAAAAGAAAAAGGAGCAAGAAATCATAATGGAGGAAGTGAAGGAATCTTTATTGGAGCAACAGAAAGAGTTAGATCCCAAGTTGGATGAAAGCTCCATAAACCTATCTACTCCATCTCCAATTCAGATGATGAAGGTTGCTAAAATTTCCCAAGCCAAAGCCAATGAAAAGATACTGAAATATCACATAGAGGACAATGAACTGTTAAATCTTGCATCTAGAATCTTACATAAAATAATGCCTACTTATGTTGTGGAACCATCAAGTTCCTCCTCTAGTGAGTTAAAGAAGCTAATAAGTTCTGTAGATTCTCATTTTGAATACTTTAAGAAATAAGCTTTGGTTAAAGTGAGAAAGGAGTTCTAGGAGAAGAGAGTTGGTAGTCTAAAAGAATTGATTTCCAAAGACAAAGCTCTGTTGAGTACTTGCATAAATAATATTCAAGGTGCTATGTCTAAAGGAGGAAAAGTATACAAATCTTTCCTAGTATTGTCAAAATTTACTGAAGCCAATGAAAGGAAGATGAAGGACATTGAACAATAGTTGGTCAATATTTCCAACACCTTTGACCCTTTAGCCGAAAGCATTTGTAATCAAGAAAATCGGGCAATATCTCTGCTAAACCATATAAAGAGTATGAAATTTGAAAATGAAAGGATCATTGGCAGAATATGTGAACTCAAGGGAGTGGTAAGTCCAAAGATTGAGATGATGGAAAATGCTCTGAAAGAAGCTAAACATGCTATGACCGCTCCTAATTTGGTAAGTCTCAAAGCAACAAAAACCTTGTCATATCTACTATGTGGTCATATAACTATTTTGGAGAGTTTGAAAAGTATTTGAGACTCAAACTTAAGTGGGCTGAAGAATATCCTTGCAGATGTCTTCAAATTTTTGTAAGTCTCAACACTTTTCACAATTTTGGTTTCCCCATTTTTGTCATTGATGTCAAAGGGGGAGAGAGTGCAGCGAAAAAATGTCTTAACATTCTTAGGGGGAGTAGTATTCTAAATTTTAGTAGTGTACTTATCAGTTTCAACAATTAGTCATTTTTCTATAAGTGTTGCCATCAATGCCAAAGGGGGAGATTGTTGGCATATGTCTTCCAGTGTTTTCATTGATGGCAACTAAAGTCATCTTCATGGTCCATACATCTATATCTAGTTATACCAGCAGATAAAGTGCAATATTGTGTGTTACCAATAGAATATCTAAAGAATAGGGTATCCGGTCAGACAGACAATCTATCTACTTCACCGGATTATCATTTTGTGTTGTGGACCCCTGGGATTGCTTGATGAGCACGTATACTATCTTATTATTGAATTTTATGATGTTGCATTAGTGGTAGTATGAGATTCAAGGTCTGGTAGGATCTTTTATGTCTATTTGTTCATTGTAGCCAACTCAGTGAATGTGGCATGTTGTGGATGTGTAAAGTGGAATTATTTAAAAACAAATTATATTCAAACATTTAATTATGGGTCTTAGTTATAATCTAGCCGACAGTGTTAGATCCACATTGTAAATCCAATTGTAAATTTGGGCTGACAGTTAATAATATTTCCAAGTTTTACTAAGGCTGGCCTATAGAAATCGTATTTCTAGCTGTGGATATATAAGAGATTTGATATATCATTTTTTTGTGAAAAAGAGAATAGAGTGGTGGTGTGTTTCGATCATTAGGAAGAGCGATTAGGTGATTATGCAAAGTTTCAATTGTGCATTAATATTTCTATAGTGTGAGTTGTGCAGAGTAGAGCTAAATTGTTGAATCTATCTGAAGGATAGTAGATTATTATGAGAGCTAAATCAGAACTGTAATCGGGCATTGTAGATGCTATTTCATCAATTCACCTCTTTTGGATTTACTCCAAATATTTGTAGGCTAGTGTGCCCATCCATTTTGAGCAGTGAGCCTGAATGCAAGTGCATTCCCATTTTGTACTTCTTATTTTGGGTCTACTCATATTATATTGTGGATTGGCCATCCACTGTGCTTTTTCCCCTAATAGCATTTCCACATAAAAATTTTGGTGTTATGGTGTTGAGATTATTTTATTTCTGATAATGCATGTTTCTTTTATTGAATAATTAAGTAAGTTAAATCATAGAATAATAAAGTTGAATTTTTGCTCAACACTGATTCACCCCCCCTCTCAGTGTTGGTTGTTTCCAACAAGAACTTCGTCTCACTAAAGTATTATCAATGGGGCACCAAAAACTCATACAAGTACCACAAAGGAGGGATGAATGAAAATACAATCTAATATAAGAGCTATAAAATGAAAATAATAGAGATTTTGCTAACTGTGACAGAGATCCAACTATAGGAAACAAAATGCAAACAAATGTCAGAAAAATGCCAGAAATGTTGTCTAAAAAGTGCAGAGGGACTAATTCACCCTAGGTGGTGAATGAGTCCCAGTATGGATTTTTTTAGTGTTTTTAAGAAATTTAAAGATGATTTAAATGCTCTACAGAATGCAATGACAGATGCAGAATGCAGATTTTGACTTTTTTCAATGAGATGTAATGCAAAAATGAAATCTAAATGAAGTTTTCACTAATGAAAAATGAAAAGACCTAGAATGCAATAAAAAAACAATGTCCTAATTGAATTCTAATGAAAATGAAAACTATGATGCAATATGTGAATGCAATCAGAAATTCAATATGTTCAAGAGTCAGGTTCACAAAAATGAAACATAGATATTTTGGACCCTATGGACTACTCTTGCACTTCTAGGGTTTTTCACCTAAAAGGAGAGAGATAGGGCCAAAAATGATAATGATTCACTCAAATCAAGATGTATTTAATGTTGCATAATGTAATTGAACTTAACTAAATACAATTGACTAATCTGAATAACTGAAAATGAATGCAAAAGTGAGATTTATGCCTTGTTTGAAAATATAGTGTCATATACAAATGAAGAAAATGAATGCCATGTGCAAAACAGAAAGAGATGGGTCAAATAAGAGTGCACCTGGGAAAATTTTGATGATTCTAGAATGTCATTAATGCTGGTTGGGATCACTAATTTTTTAGAGTGGGACTCATTCACCCAGGGTGGTGAATCAGTCCTCCTGGTGAAAAAGTGGCGGGAGCTAGTTTTTGTTTGCCTGGATTCAGAATCTGACAAAATTCAGATTTTCAGTCCTAAGGTGGGACTCATTCACCACAGGTGGTGAATTAGTCCTCTCCCAAATTTTGGAAAAAATAGGAGACAACTCTACAACACCAGATCTGGAAATGTCTTCTTGTCGGGTTGTTGAAGTCAATTCTACAGAAAATGGACAAATAGCTCTCTCTAAGCTTGAATTTGACTCAAGTTGACTTGAAGCACCTAGTTGATTTGGAAATCAGTCTTCAACACCTAATAACCTATCAAATTTTCATACAAAGAGCTACAAACAAACATGCAATAGGGGAAAAATGATTGAGGTTTAGTGAATAAGGTTTTGCCTTAGTCAAACCACACTTTTTGTAATTAAACCCTTCAAAAGATAATGAAATGAAAGAGAAAGATAAACTAATAACATGAAAGTTCTATCAACTTACCTAACCCTTGATGATGCAAGTATGAAGTAATGCCAATGTTTGCTTCAAAGTGCTTGAATAGTGCTTGAATTGTTGATGTAAAATGCTTGAATGCTTGAGTGAATAGGTGGATAAGTAAACTTGATAAATGGGGGTTAGAATGAGATGAAAATCACTTATTTATACAATTATTCTACCTTAGTATTCATTCATACATCATCACAGGCCGACATCAAGTGATTTTGAATAAAATACTAAAAGGAAATTTAAAATGTTTTGAATTTGGGGCCATGGGGGACTGATTCACCACCCATGGAGAATGGGTTCCACCTAGGACCTAAAAACATGTGTTGGGAAAAATATTGTATTTAATGTTATTTGTCGGGATAAAATTCAAAATTACACTTAATTACAACTTTTGAGGGCATAAATAGACCCAATAAAGCATGAGAAGGGTGTAAATAGTGAAAATATGCCTAGAAAGGTGTGAAAGCTTGTTACAAGACTTTACAAGACTTCAAAATAGGACTTGTTGACGAGTAAAAAGGTGATTTTTAGGTAAATTGCATTAAATAGAGTCTAGAAGAATGTAGAAATGTCTTACAAAACTTCACAACACCTTCACAAGACATCTTTATTTGAGTTTTAGTACCTAAATAAGAATGTTCAAGCCGTGTTACAACATAAAATCAGAGCAACATAGTTCCAACACCATGAAACAAGACCTAAAAGGCCATGAAATGACAAGGGGCCATTTTTCTATAGAACAATGTGAAATAAATTATCTTATGAACCTTCAAGATAGGTCCCAATGAACCCAAGATGCTCGTATGATGTCTCATTAAGCTCTACACAATCTGGAATAGGTTCACACTAAGAAACTAGACCAGGTCATCCCCCTCAATCTAACTGGTAACATAGTGAAATTCTAATAGAAATAACTTCTGGTATAGGAAAATGCAAATGATCTAAAATTTGGATATCTAGTAGATGTCAATGTGTAGGTGATGTATCCTTCTTTGTGAGTTGAGAAATAATGATACAAAAAAATGTGGAATGAGGTACCAAAATTGGTACTAAATTTAATGCAAGAAAAGAACTATTTTTGGTTGATACATGATTTCTTTACAACCAGGGATGCTCCTACATTAGAAACCTAAGTTTGGAACAAAAGTGAGTCCCTCAATTTCTAGGGATAAGAGGAAAACCAAGACAATCCACCTCATCCTAAGAAATCCATGATGAATCCTCTACTAGTCTACCTTTCCATTTCACAAGATATTCTCTGTATTTCTTGTTCCTAGTGCTTCTTCTGGTTCTAGTATCCAAAATATTCTCAAAATCCTCTAGTTCATAATGTGGTAACTATTCTTTAAAATCTACTTCTTCACTATTTCCACTTGATTCTCCTTTATGAAACTCATAGATGTCTACAACATTGAAAATATGAGATATACCCAACATCTCTCATAACTCCACTTCATAGGAATTTATAGAAACAAACTTTCTTAGAATCTTACATGGTCCAAAATTCCTCATCCTCAGCTTGTTGTATGTGCCAACTAGAAATCTCTCCTTCCTTAAATATACCATTTTATCATCTCTGAAAGAAAATTCCTTGTCTCTGGTGTTCATCCTCCTTCTCCTTATACTTATTGTTCATGTCTTCCAAATTCTTTTGGACCTGATTGTGCAATGTTTCCTTGATATATGCAAACTCTTATGCCTCTGTACTCCTTTTATTTTCCATACTAATTTATCTTAACTAGATGCAACACCTCTAGGATTTACTCTAGTAATAATTTAAAATGGTGTCTTCCTTGTACTCCAGTTCACTAAATTATTGTATGAAAAATCTTCCTATGGTGAAACTATATCCTACCTTCCTACCTTATCTCCAACCAAACATCTCAACAAGTTACCCAAACTTCCATTCATTACCTCTATCTATCCATCTATAGGTGATATGCTGAACTGAACTTCAAATCTATCTTCATCTTCTTCCACAATGTCATCCAAAAGTATCTAATGAAATTTGGTGTCTCTATTTGAAATAATGCTCTTAGGTAATCCATGTAATCTCACAATATGTTTGAAAAATAAGTCAGAAACATGTACATCATCATATCAATGCTTAATGATCTACATGCAACACAAACTCCTTAGGTAATAAGGAATGTATCTACTTCTTCAAGGTTTGAATTATGGCATAATATTCTTGATCATAAACTGAGTATATTCTTTTTGTATCATTCAACTTCTCACTTAAAAAAGCTATAGGTCTTCCTTCTTGACTCAATATTGCTCCAATTGAATTTACACTTGCATCACAGTCGACTTGAAATACTTTGTCGAAATATGGTAATGCTAATACTGGTTGTTCTATCACATTTTTCTTCAAAAATTCAAAACTCTTTTGTGCTCTGGATGTCCACTTGAAATCCTTGTCTCCTCTCATTGTCTATGTCATAGGGTTACAAACATTATTGAAACTTCTGATAAGCTTCTGATAGAAGCCTGCTAATCCATAAAATGATCTTACTTCTCTAATATTTACTAGTGTAGGCCAATCTAAAATTTCTCACTTTCTCTAGATCCATCATCAATCCTTCAACAGAAATAACAAATCACAAATATACTAACTCTTCCTTCATGAAACTAAACTTCTTGACACTAGTCAACAACTTCTCTTCTCTCAACCTCTATAATACTTTCTAGATGTTCCCTAAATGTTCATCTCTAGTCCTACTAAAAATAAAAATATCATCCAATTAAACAATGAAAAATTAACCCAAGAATTTCTTCAATACCTAATTCATCAATCTCACGAAAGTTCTCAGTGCATTGGTCAATCCAAAAGGTATTACTAACCACTCATACAATATTTCATTTTTCTTAAATGCATTCCTCCATTTGTCTCCTTCTCTAATTTTGATTTGATGATATCCATTCTTTAGGTCAATATTTGTAAAATACTTTGATCCACTCAAACAATCCATGTTGTCATCTATCCTTGGCAATAGAAATCTATACTTTACATTGATGCTATTGATTTCTCTTGAATCTATACACATTCTCCACTCTCCATCCCTCTTTGGTGAAAGTACAATAGGTACCACACATGGGCTCAAACTTTCTCTAATTAATCTTGTCCTCAAGAACTCTTATCTCTGCTAGTTCAATTTTACATTTTTTGTTGGTGTCATTCTATGTGCTACTTTATTTGGAAAAATTACTCCTAGTATAAGATCTATATGATGACTAATACTCTAGATAGGTGGTAATCCCTTTGGTACAATCTCTAACATGATATTTTCATACTCTATTAGCAACCTTGCCAATTCTGGTGGATCTTTATCCCTTTCTATTTTTGGACTTTGACCTTTCTTTAGAATTAATGAAAAACACATGTTCTCATATCTCAATCCATCAAGAAATTTCTCCCCATCCACAAAACATAGTCTAATAGTGCCACAAAATTTAGTCTTCTCCTCTTCCTCCAAAGGTATCAACTTGATTCTCTTTCCATTTTATGTCACAGTGTAAGTATTACTTCTTCCATCATGAATATATTTCTTATCATATTGTCAAGTATGTGCAGGATCATCATGCAAAAAATAGGGCCTTAAGTGGCAAAAAATTTAGAAAAATAAGAGTTAGGCAACTTGACGTAAAAAAATGAATAAGTTATCTATATTATTTCAAAAATATGTAAGAATAGAATCTGTACCAAATTGAATGCAATTTCTAAAATACTAGGTTTATTTAAAATATAAAAAAATCTATTTGGTGAAAATTTGAAATTTCAATGTAGTAATAATTAAATTTCAAGTAAAAAATAAGAAGTAGGTGTCTGTCTGACCACCCTAACCACAATAAAATGATAATATTTTTTTATAATATTTTAGATATAAGTAGAGGACTCATGTCTTGATGTGATACATATTTTTTTGTAATTTCTTTCCAAGTAAATAATTAATTATGAAATTTTTATTACAAATTTTAAAAAATATAAAAACTCGTATGTCCGACCACCTTAACTTAGTGAAAACTTCATGAAATTCAATTCTTTTTTTTAATCCTATAGTATGCGAAGCATAGAATGTGAAGCATGTTTTGGATTCAAAAAATGTGATACTATTTGAAAGATATAGATGTTTTTCAATCAGCCTATCAATCAGGTTTTAGTCATAATTCAAATAGAAAATGAATAATAATAATTTATTAAATTCAAAGTAAAGCATAATTTATATTGGTGGGAAGCTGAGAATCTCCTTTAAAAACCCTTTTTGTTTCATCAATTTTGGGTAAGGAAAAAGTCATCAACCACATACCTTACACATACCCATCATATCGCCACTTTTGGCCCATTGTGATCCTGCTCATACCCTGCCAAGGTCTTCCTAATAGTAAATGGCATGCATCCATAGGAATAATATTGTACAATACTTCATCGGGCAATATTATCCAATATGAAATTTCACCAAAAATTGTTCATTTGCCAATATCTTATGATCATCTTGAATCCATGCATCCTACAAGGGTTTGGATGTTTCAATCTCTTCAAATTCAACTTGGTTACTATCTCCTCTAAAACTAGGTTATCAATACTCCCACTATCAATGATAACTTTACTTACCTTTCCTCTAGACTTTCATTTCGTTCTCAATAGAATTTTCTTGTGTGGTACTTCTTCAACCACTTCTTCATGCATCAAATCTCTTCTCATCACCAATGATTCACCTTTCTTAGGTTTGCCAATTGAATTAAGGGATACAACTTGTTCTTCCTCCACATATGTTATCCTTCCAATATGCTCAAGTTTATTTCTAGTACTTCCTTGATGACACTCAAATGTTGTATGTCCTCACCCCCACACTTGAAATAGGTTCCTCTAAATGGTCTTCTCTCAAATCTTCCTTCAACTCACTAGAATCCATCATTATAGTTAGAACTATGACCTACTCTATTACTGGGGTAGAAATTTCTATCTTCTCTGCCTCTCTGTTGTGAATTAGCATCCTTTTCTTCACTTTGGTAGGATTTTGAATCTTTTTTCTACTCCACATAGGGTCTTCTTTCTCTAGGCTGGGGTGCACTCTTTTGAAATATTCCTCTTGTACTTCTCTACCTTTGTTCAAAATTATTGTTCATCTCCACTTCTACTTTTAATGCAAACTGGTATGCTTCTTCAACAGATGCCATCTTCACCAGACTCAAATCTTCTTGAATTTTTTTTCTTAGTATACTAATATATATTGAAACCTTCTCTTTTCTTGCTTCACTATAACCAATTCTAATTATCATCTTGTAGAATTCTTCAGTATACTCCTTTACAAATCTTTCTTTTTGTCTCGAGTTTTGCAATCTTTTCAAAATTCCAGTTCATAATATGCTAGTATGAATTGATTCTTCAATTTTGTCACCATTCTATTCCACTTTATGATTTTTTCCTTCCCTCTTCTATTTCTATCCAATTGAACTTCTTTCCACAATAATGCAATGTGTCCTTTCAATTTCTTTTTGCAAATATGACTCTTTCTCAATTTTGAATTTCTTCATATTTGAAGTATTCCTCCATTTCATTGATCGAATCAATGAATTATTCAGGATTCAAATTTCCTGCATAATTTTAAATTTCATCTTTAGTTCATTTTCTAGTCTTTGAAATCACTTTCAACATCTTTACTTGATCGCATTCTTCTTCTTCTTCACCTAAGGTTTTTGCAATTTGATTCGCATGTTCTACTTAATCATTACTTTCATCATTTTTCCTAGGGTTTAGGCCTTTCCTTCGATCTTCTTCAATAGCATCTAATCTTTAACACACATCTCGCACATCATATCTAACATTTCATCCATTCTCCCAGCAACATTCACCATATCTAACACTCTCCTTGGTGATATATCTCCACTCAAATCGATTTTATTGCCTCAATTTGGTGATCTGGATACAAGGGTTTCAATTGCCTCACAATCGACGATCAATTGAAAAAAATAAAAATACCTCAAGGAATTCCTTCAAGAATTAAAAAAATTGCTCTGATACCACTTGGTGTAGTCATGGAAGGAGGGTTCCAAAAGGAATAGTTTGGACCGTGTAGCAATGAGTCAACACAACATAAATAACATAGTGAATTGTTATGTGAACATGAATCTTCATTAATAGGAAATAGTTACATGTAAAATGGCCACAAGGGAACATTACAAGGATCACAAGACTTTCCACAAAGGATTCAACAATACAACTAGACCACAGGTCTTATTAGATGCCCTGAAGGGTTTATGAAAAAATATATTGAATCTATCCAATGATGTGCTACTAACTGATGATCTAAAAATGATTACAATGCTTATAAATATTCTCCTGAAGATCCAAAATAGGTCCACATTGTCCATAAGGGTTAATAAACTGATGAGTGATCTATATGAATATCGACCTCAAGATATGAATAATTTAGCTCCATGTGAAATGAATTATCTTATGAATCTTGAAGATAAGTCACAATAAACCCAAGATGATTGTATGATGTCTCATTAAGTTCTGCACAAATGATCTGGAATAGGTATACACTAAGAAACTAGACCAAGTCAACCCCCCTATGCTCTTCGTAGTAACACAATGAAATTTTGTGAGTGATAACTTCTGGTAGACAAAGGAAAATGATCTGAAATTTGGATATGTAGTAGATGTAAATGTGTAGGTGTTGTATCTAGCTTCTCCAGCAGAGAAACAATAATGCAATTATTGGAATATAGTTGTCATTGATGTCAAAAGATGGATCAAAAGTAAGATGGATTTGATCCTATAAAGGAGAATGTTAGCATTAATGTAAAAGTTTCATTGATGTCAAAGGAGTATTAGAGGAAAGATGGATTTGATCATGTAAGGGATATATTAGCATGATGATAGATCAATTGTGTACTCAATGGTGTTCCTGAATGTCATAGAGGAGCTCAAAGGATGTTGTGAGATTAGTGGACCTTATTCTAGAAGCATGTGGTGTTGTTTGATGTCAAAGGATTGAGTCAGGAAGGTTGAATTTGTGTTGTAGATGTTGTGCAAGTGTTGAAGAGATTGCATAAGTTTACGCCTCGGGTCTTGGGCTTATGTATCACTTGCTAAAGAAGGAACGTGGTTGGAGTTAGTCATTTTTTACTATAACTCCAAGGGTTTGGACATTGGTCCTTGGTCATACCTCTTACCTAGCACCTTAGAGTTATGAGGTAAAATAAACTGAGTCCAAAGTATTTCAAACTTCAAAATTTGGACTTTGGGAGTACAAGTTACCATGTTGTTCAAAGAAAGTTGTATGGAGGAACCCCTCCACCCAAAAATGGTTTAGGAATCGAAATTCAATAGGAAGGCTTGCAACTCATTGAAGGAATGGAAAGTGGTAAGCTGGAAGAGTGAACTATGAATTTTGATGAAGTTCTTTGTTCTTCGGTGTTTCAGAGGTTTGGATGTTGGTCTTCTATAAATGTGAAAGGTGACAGATGGTAGAGGGTAAGGCCAAAGGATGAATCCCGATAGGTATGGAAAAAATTTAGACTTAAGTGTTAAAAAATAATTTTTAAATACTACAATGCACTCCAAGCATAAGGAAATAGGAATGAGAGACCTTTGACCCTCAAAAAGAAAAAAAGGAAGGCTATGAATGTTGATTTCAAGCATCGTGATGTCAATAGATAAGTTCATGGATTAGAGGTATGTTTTTTAGTTATTTTAGTCAAGCTTTGCATGGTATGAAGAAGAAGGGATCCACAACCCCATGACAGTCTATGAGGCGGGTCTACGGTATGGTAGTATAGAGTCCATAACCCTATGATAGTTCAATGGGGGGCATGCAGTATAGAGGTAACCTTTGACATTGCAATGGTCATTTGGATGGACTCTGATGGAGTGGTATCATGCACTATGGTGATAATTAGCATGGATGAATCAATAGAAGAATTATGGTGTTGCATTTGAGGGTGAATAATATTATGACATGTGGTAGAATTCTATTGTATCACTCAGTTGTTTCACATCATAGTTATGAAGTTGAATAAGAAAAAGTATTTGTGTGATGGTCTATGAATGGATGAAGGTATGACATGGAATAAGGTGACATCATGATGACAAGTGGCAACATAGGATTGCATCGACAAAAGGAACCTCATCAAAGAGAAACATGGATATCAATGGGATGAAATGATTAGTCCCTTTGACATGCTGATAAGGTGGGAACAAATGATAGTGAAGGATGACATCAGCAGGACATGTGGTGATGAGTGCTTGGTTGATATATCAATTCAAACTAGTGACGTTAGCTACATGATAATGATAAATATGACATGTAGGCAATAGCACTCATCACCTTAAATCCTACGGTGGAGATTAAAAGGAAAATCGATGATTTAGATTGAATAGGGTTGATAAGAGAAAATTTAGGATTTTGAATGAAGTAGTTTTAGAGTCCCTTCAACTCAACGAAGTTAGCATTATGACGATGGTTGTATGAAGGAGATCAATAGTGTAGAAACAAAGAATATTAATCCAATTGTGATGGTGTATAGATATTGAGATGAATAAAGATTGTTAGATCTTGGTAGAAAAGAGAAAATAAACAACCATAGTTCAATGTTGAAGATTCCTACAACCAGGTCTATGTAATCTAGGGTTTCACCTTGTAAATGTCACAATGAATGAATTTAAATTGTTCAACTGATCCAACTACCATATGATTGGAAATAAAAATTACAAGTCAACGACATAGATCACTATGTTGATGAGGATCAGGATCAAAATGATGAAAGAAGAAAATGCATTTAATGCATTCAGGTTTAGGGTTTTGGTGAACACCATGGTATCTAATGAATTAGATTCAAAAAAAATTTGGCACGTCTATTGATGTATAGACAACTTGCTAGAGAAGATTGTAAACAAAGGAAACCATAACATAAAGTTTGAAATGATCTATATAGTGGTGTGCATCTCAAAGTACTCATTGTAGGTTGGTGGGGTTAAGGAAAAGTAGAAGTCAATCAAGAATTAGTTAGGTTGTGATTATTGCAAGTATAGTGATATCATGTCTACAAGTGTAGAGGGTGAGAGAACTTTAGATGATGATAACTTACTGAGTATGCAATTGAGATAGTAAGCAAAAGAGAGAGTAAACAAAGTATGTACAAGTGATGAATGATTAGAACCCAAACAAAATGTAGAACATCATCAAGGGGCTAGAAAATTTTCAAGGTGAAAAGGTGCAGTGTAGCAAGGTAGAACAATGAGTGTTCTAAGCGTAGTGGAGAGAAAGAAGAGAGAGTAGAGAGTAAAGAAAGGAGAAGAGCATAAAGTGAAAGAAGAGAAGGGTAAACGAGAGAAGTTAAGAGAATAGAAGAGAGGATGTATTTCTAAGATTGCAACATTAGCAATAGAGTGTGAGTTGTAGAAAGTGGAATAATGTATTGTGCAATTTCAAAGTAAGCTGCAACATTAAGCTGTAATCAATTCATGATATATATTTTTGTAGATCTGATTGGTTGGTGCCATCAGATAATTAAGTTGGTGCTCTGTGTAGGGGATTGGTGTCTCTTTAGATTTGGTGCTTCCTTAGGGTTGGTGCCCTTAAACATTCTAACAAATAATTGGATTGTGATGCTAGATTTGAGCAGTAGACTCAAGAAGATTTTTTCATAGTGGTTTTTCCCATCTTGGGTTTTCCACGTACATCATGTATTATGGGATTTTGTGTGTGTATGGTTATCTCTCTGCTATTTTAGTAAACATTCATAAATTTATAAAAGGAATTAATCTACAGTAGTGATTAAGGGTTTAAAGAATTATTCTACACAAAGGTTTTGAGAGATCATTTTTAGTATCTACTAATTCACCCCCCCACTCAGTAGAATGTTGTGTTCCAACAATTGGTATCAGAGAACCAGGTTCCCTAGGAGAACCTTAATCAGACCAGGTAGATCTTGGATAAGTAAATAGAAAAATGGATAATCAAGAAAGCTCATCTAGAGAAGATGTACCTCTCTTTGACAGATCAAACTATAAGCATTAGAGCATTAAAATGAAGATATATCTAGAATCAATAGGGTTTTATGTGTGGATGTTAGTCGAGAAGGGATACAGGGCTCTTGCTACGCTTCCCACAAATAAGTTTCTGGAAATAATGCATTTCAAGACTATGCTAAAGAAAACTTTGCAATTCTAATAAGGTTGTTAAGCTATGTGTTTGACAAAGTTGTACACTATCAAACTTCATATGATACATGGAATGAGTTAAATATAATTTATGAAGGTGATGACAGTAAGGTGAAGGCCAAGATTTAGAAATATGGTGGAGATTTTGAAAGTATGAAGATAAGTGAAGATGAGGAGAGTGTTGATACATCCATGAGAGAAGATGCAACTAGAGGAGAAATGATAAAAGCATCCACTTTTAGATCCAAGGAGACAAATAAAGAGGAAGTTGATTGTATCAAAAGATTAAGAAGAGGCTCTCAAAAAGATAGAGGTACAAGCTACCCTTTAAATTATTTAACTTCGGTAGATTAGATCTTGTTGCTACTAAATGCCCTCATAATGATAAGGATATCCCTAAGAAAGAAGATGACTATAATAATAAGAAGGAGAATTTTCTCACAAGAAAATAATATGGGTTTTCTGATGTTAATGGTATAATAGATGATGAATATGGAAGTGCTTGTGAGAATGACCCTTTCATGGAATTTGAAATGACCTCTGATGAGGAAGTTGGAAGGTATGATAAAAAAGAAGCTGAAACTTCTATTGAAGAAGAAGTTGACTTTGAAGGTAGACTCATTTGTGCCTGACATGACATTATAACTTTGAGGAAAGAAAATGAAGAACAAAAATTGCATATACAAGAGGAGATTGATAAGTTGACCAATAGTCTTGAAGAATCTCATCATATGGTGATCAACTTGAAGACACAAGTGGAAGAAGAAAAGAGAATAGAAGATGTAGTTAAATATAAACTATACTCTAAATCAGATGAGTACATGAAGTCGGGAGCATAAATAGTGGCCTTGAGAAAAAAATTAGCAAAGGCTAAGGAGAAAATTGATAAAGGCTTGAAGTTGAAGGGTGTATCAAGAATACTTGATGAATCGGTTAGTTCACAAAGGCCATCAAAAATAAAAGAAAAATATGGCCTTGGGTTTTAGAAAGGAAAGAGTACCTCTACTAGTGCTTCTGCAAGATTATATGATAGATTTAGCACAAAAGAAAGATGCTACACAAAGAAAGAAAATATCTGCATGAGTTGTTCCAAGGAAAATGCCTCTAGAAATTAAAAATTAGAAAAAGGCATTGTTGATAAGAAGAAAGTTGAAGAAGAAAAGAGACATGTTGTAGAAAAGAGGAAGAAAAACCATTTAGTTCCTAATTACTTGAAGGAGAAGCAACATATAAAGGGAGATGATGTAGAAAATTTCACAAGGATGAGACATGCCAAGATGTCAAAGCAAAGAAGACCACCTCATCTTACACAAAGAGAAGACATGACCAGATATTCCTTTTGTTTCTATGGTTATTGTTATTCATGTAACCAGTTTGGTCATAAGGCATGTGAATGTAGAGCTACACCTAGAAGGAGCACGAAATATATGCATAGGAATTAATTTTCTCCAATAGTGAACATGAATGTAATGGGCTTTAACTGCAACAATTTTGGTCACATAGCGAAATATTGTAGAACAAGTCATGTAAAACCAAAATCACATAGTAAGAAAAGGAATATGTCCCCCAAAGTGAACAATGGTTCACATATTCTTGAGAAGAAGACTAATAAGACAGAGAAGAAGCATAAGAAGGTCTGGAGAATGAAAGATCAACATGCAACACTCAATGTGGTGTCTACTACCTTACATCATTAATTTTCAGTGATAGGGCATGAGTATGTGGGGAGATAAATTGGTATCTTATTCATCCTTAGAAATGAAAGGATAGATCAAGTTTGGTAAAAGAAGTATTACAAGTTTCTAATCACTTGATGGTTGTAGATTCATGGTTGCACTCTTGATCTTTGAAATTCTTATCAAAGGGGAAGAATAATTGTAGTTGAAGGAGAAGAGTAGGTTAGTTGGTACCGAGCCTGAAGTGGAGCAAGGTCTAAGGGGGAGCTAATATTGGTATCAAATCAATGTTATACTTGATACAGTGCAATCTAGAATATCAATTGGTACAAAGCATAAAGGGAAAACATCTACAATTGGTATCAAACCTAATTGAAATATAGCATGAATTAGAATACCTTCAATTTGTAACAAGCCTAGCTGGTTTAGAGTATAAATGGAACTTCAACTGGCATCAAATAGTGTTAATTGGTATAGAGCAATTGAAGCATATGGTTTTTCCATTGCAATCAAATAATGTAAGCAACAATTGGTATCAGAGCATAAATTGGTATCAGTTGGTATTAGTTAAAGGGGGAGAAAAAGTCCCTTTACCATTGCTAAGGAGAAGTGAAGGCTGCAACAACATGGTGACCTAAGATAAGACACTTAGGTGTGTGACCCTTTTTCATTGATGTCAAGGGGGATAAAGTTGCAAAATGCTCAAGCAATTGAGCATGGGAGAAAATTATGGAATGCTCATAAAGGTGAGAAAAGGATATGTGAGATCAAGATGATTAACCACCATTGGTATCAAACCAATGGCAATAGGTTGAAAATTTAGTTTTTCCATCAATGACAAAGGGGGGGATTGTTGGCATAAAGTTGTCATTGATATCAAAAGAGGGATCATAAGTGAGATGGAGTTGATACTATAAATGATATTTTTTTCATTAATGTAAAATTTTCATTGATTTCAAAGAAGTGTTAGAGGAAAGATGGAATTGATTATGCAAGGGACATACTAACATGATGATAGCAATTGTGTGCTCAGTGGTGTGCTTGAATGACATAGAGGAGCTAAGAGGATGTTGTGAGAGTAGTGGACCTAATTCTGGAAGCATGTGGTGTAGGTTGATGTCAATGGACTAACTCGGGAATATTGAATTTGTGTTGTAGATGTTGTGCCAGTGTTGAAGAGATTTCAAAATTTCATCTCTTGGGTCTCAGGCTTACTGTGTATCACTTGTCAAAGACAGAAGTTGTTTGGAGTTAGTCATTTTTGACTGTACCTCCAAGGTTTCGGAAAATGGGAATTGGTCATACCTCTTACTGACCCCCTATGAGTTATGAGGTAAAATCCACAAAGTAGAAAGTATTTCAGACTTCGTACTTTAGACTCTGGGAGTACAACTTACTAGTGTTCGAAGAAAGCTATATGGAGGAACCTTGCCAATCGAAAATGGTTAAGGCACCGCAATTCGAAGGAACGCTTGCAACTCATTGAAGGCATGGAAAGTTGCAAGGTGGAAGAGTGAAATATGACTTCCAATGAAGTTTTTTGTTCTTTAGTGTTTTAGAGGTTTGGATATTGGTCTACGATAAATGTGAAAGGTGTTAGATGGTAAAGGGTAAGGCCGAAGGCTGAATCTTGATAGATATGGACAAAATTCAAACTTAAGTGTTCAAACATACTTGTCAAATAATAAAATGTGCTCCAAGCTTAAGGAAAGAGGAATGAGAGACCTTCGACACTTGAAAAGAAAAAAGGGAAGGCTATGAATGTTGATTTCATGCATTGTGATGTCAACAGATAAGTTCGTTGATCAAAGGTATGTTTGTCAGTTGTTTTACTCAAGCTCTGCATGGTATGAAGAAGAAGTGATCCTTGATTCTTGAAAGCTGATAGAAGGTTAGTGATGTGTAACCCACAACCCCATGAAAGTTTGTGAGAGAGGTTTGTGATATGCTAGTATAGTACATGCAACCCCATGATAGTCCAATGGGGGAAGCTACAGTATAATGGTAACCCGCAACACCACAATAGTCATTTGGATGGACTACAGTGGAGCAGTATCATGTGGTACGATGATAACTAACATGGATGAATCAATAGAAGACTTATGGTGTGGTATTTGAGGGTGAATAAGATTATGACATGTGGCAGAGTTCTATTGCATCGCTCGGGTATTTCACTGTGGTTATGAAGCTGAATAAATAAAGTATTTGTGTGATGGGAAATGAATAGATGAAGGTGTGATGTGGAAGAAGGTGACATCATGATTTCAAGTGGAAGCATATAATTACATTGACCAAAGGCACCTCATCAGAGAGAAAGATGGATATTGTTGAGATGAACTGATTAGTCTCTTTGACATTGCCAATAAGGTGCGACCAAACGACGATGAAGGATGACATCAATAGGAAATGTGATGATTAGTGTTTGGTCGATATATCAAGTCAAGCTAGTGACATTAGTTGTATGATGATTATAGGGATGACACGTAGGTAGTAGGGATCACTCGACCGAAGCTACAAGGTACATTGGAAAAGATCTTGCTGGGACCCAATAGTAAGGTGATGGTGATGGATGGTGACTATGAAGACAGGTTGCAAAGGATGGATGAATGAGGAGCTGACACATGGAATGTGTTGATTTTTTGATTTCACATATTCATTGTGAATCAACATGATTTTTGGTCAATGATTGTAAAGTGTTTTTAAAATGGGATTTAACCCTAAATCCTATAGTGGAGATAAAAAGAAAAATCCACGATGAAAATTGAATAGGGTTGATTGGAGTGACTTTAGGATTTTGAAAAAAGAAATTTTAGAGACCCTTAGACTCAATGATGTTAGGACTATGATGATGGTTGTACAAATGAGATCAATGGTGTAGAAACAAAGAATATTAATCCAACGATGATAGTGTATAAATGCCGAGATGAACAAAGATCGTTAGATCTTGGCGTGAAAGAGAAAATCAACGACCAGAGTTGAAATTTGAAAATTACTATGGCCAAGTCCATGTAAATTAGGGTTTCACATGGTAAATGTCACAATCAATGAATTTAATTCGTTCATCTGATCTAGCTACCATCTGATTTGGAATCAAAATTGCAAGTCAGTGACACAAATCACTATATTGATGAAGATCAGGATCATAACGATCAAAGAAGAAAATGCATTTAATGCAATTAGGTTTACAATTTTTGTGACCACTATGTTATCCAATGAATTATATTTGAAACAGTTGTTGGCACATAGCTCAATGTATAAACAACTTGCTAGAGAAGCTTGTAAATGGAGGAAACCCTAACATAAATTTTGAGATGATGTAGATGGTGGTGTGCATCTTGAGGTACTCATTGCAAGTCAAAAGAGTGAAGAAAAAGTAGAATTCAATCAAGAATTAGTTAGGGTGTTATTGTTGCAAGTGTAGTGGTATCGTGTCTACAAGTGTAGAGGGTGAGAGAACTGTACATGACGATAAATTGCTAAGTATGCAGCTGACAAAATAAGGAAAAGAGAGACCAGATGGAGTTCACATACTTGATAAATGAGTAGAACCCAAACAAAAATTAGATCATCAAGGGGTTAACATTCAAGGTGAAAAGGTGAAGTGCAACAAGGTAGAATAGTGAATGTTCTAAGTGCAGAGGAGAGAAAGAAGAGAGAGTAGAGAGTGAAGAAAAGAGAAAAGAAGAAAGGAATAGAAGAGAAGGGAAAAAGAGATAAGTGAGGAGAAGAGAAGAGGATGTGTTACTGAGATTGCAACATCAGTAGCAGAGTGAGTTACAGAAAGTGCAACAATGTATTGTGCAGTTGCAAAGTAAGTTGCAACATTGAACTGTAATCTATTTGTGATATCTATTTTTGTAGATTTCATTGGTTGGTGCCATTAGATAACTGATTTGGTGCTTGTTATAGGGGATTGTTGTCTCCTTGGAGCTGGTACTCCTAAATCAGGGAGTTTTTTCTTCCTTAGGCTTGGTTCCATTAAACATTGTAACAAAAGATTGGATTGAGACATTGGATTTGAGCAGTAGACTCAAGCAACTTTTGTCACCATGGTTTTTCCCATTTTGGGTTTCCCACATATATCATGTGTTATGGGATTTTGTGCGTATATGGTTATCTATCTACTAGTTTAGTAAATCTACATAAAGTACTAAAAGGAATTAATCTACAGTAGTGATTTATAGTTTAAAGAATTATTCTGCACAAAAGTTTTGAGAGCTAAGTTTTAGTATCTACTGATTCACCCCCCCTCTCAGTAGATTTTTGTGTTCTAATAGTGTTAAAATGTAGAATGAGCTAATGAAATTGCTACTGAATGCAATGGAAGAAAATAAATAATTTTGGTTGATACACTTTACAACCAAGGA
The DNA here is from genome assembly GCA_007258455.2 of Sequoia sempervirens. Lineage (NCBI taxonomy): Eukaryota > Viridiplantae > Streptophyta > Pinopsida > Cupressales > Cupressaceae > Sequoia > Sequoia sempervirens. The sequence continues at coordinate 38,623,005 of VDFB02105785.1, read as the reverse complement.
TGCTCGTACATCAATAACTTAATAAAATAACAACTTTTAAAATGGTACTCATATCCAAAATAATTTGATGTCAAAATAGTATCTAAATTTATCAATGTGAACTTCCCCACTTGACACAAGTAACTAGAATGAAATCATTTTTTTTTAGATTATAAATAACTTCCCAACCCCATTCAATATATTCATGATGACATCATAGTTACAACCATGAAAAATTTAAATCAATAACTAGTATGCAAAATCTAACTATTTATCAAGTTCTCTTTTCAAAAGAAAACACTAATAATGATAAATATGTAATATGTGTAAATCTATTTATTTACATGTAAATTGGTGGAAAGGAATGTACTAATTCATAGATAAACTAATTTAAAGAAAGAACTCACAAATACATTTGGTTTGATAAAAAACCCATAGAAACAATTGATTAGATAATAATCAAAACCCTCTTTTAACCTTACGTTACTATCAATGATATTAGTTAATTTTAAATAAAATGCAAGACTAAAATGACCAAACTACTACTCGTATGTGATAAAAATAGAATCTATAGAAAGGGATATAAATACGTGTCAAAATGTAAGTGGTAGTTCAACAATAATTTAGGAATTTAATGCAACCAAAATTGACAGTTGATAGGGAGACATGTAAGCAAACTCAAGTGGTGGGCATAGACCCAAATTCCATTTTATTGCAACATCCTCATTGCCAATGCTAAAGAGGGGTTTTGGAATTGAGATGGGCATGAACCATATATACAGGATAAGTGATTAAATATCAGTAATATAGTTTAAGGTGTTTGAGAGAAGTGATTCCTTTTTGTTTTTTAGGTTGCCTAAAAGTTTTGGTCAGCTATAACTATTTTATTTTGGCTACTAACTATTTTCATAATATTATTCAATTTGTCAAATAGATCACTATCAATCATAGTGATTTCATCATCACAAGAGATTTTTCTTTTTCCTCCATCTAGATTATGCTTTGTTGTGACTCATCTTTAGCACCCAATTCTCCACATCACCCAAACCTATAACAATTTCAGCAAAGGAATGTACAATAGTTTTCCCTCAGGGGAGAGGTAGCAATATCGGTTGATCCATGATGGATATCTCTCCAGTTGGCCTATTTGATTTGAATTGACTCCCTACAATGGGTAAGTTTATGTTGATTTATTTTTTAACAAAGACACATTTATGCACCCTTGTGACTGGAAGAACTTTACAAAATTAAATGGTAGTAGATGGGTATGGCATTATAGGCACAATTTAATTATCCATGTTTCTTTTCAACAAAATGTTTCTCTAGATCGATTTGCAAATAAATACCCATAAGATTTGAAATACAATAGAGATGTGACCTACTAAAATTTGCATAAACCATGAAAAAAGAAATAGTAAGAGTTCAAATAAAAAATTAACGCAGATCACTTTTCTGGTATATCAAATCTTTGAACACCTCTCCACAGAGTTCCACATCCTCTATGAAGATTTCTCATTATATGTTTTCTCCCTAAATAGAGCGTCAACAACAGAGATAAGGGTGGCATCTAAATTATATGCTCGAAATAGTCCAGTACAACCTTTTGGAGTGCCTTTGCACCTCATTCCTCCATGAATCAATCCCCTCATCCTCCATACTCCTATCGCTCCATTTTCAATTCACCCCAACTCTATAATGATTTCAAATTGAAAGTAGAAAGTGATCCAAAAGTTTTTCCACCCTAGACACAAGCTAAATTGTTGTTATATATTTGAAAATTGTTGAAACCTCCCCTCCACGACATGCAGATAAAGTAGATCCAACAGCTTGTGAAAAAAATCAATGACTCCTCTATCTTATCACAATTTATGGCCTAAGTTTATTTTTTTTTGTCTAAGCTAACTAATACTTCTTGCTAAGTTGTGTGTAATAAGGAAGTTATAACTACAATGGCATGGTAGTTAGACAAGATGGCTCAAAAACAATTCATGCACTTCATGGCATCTCAGCAAAACTGTGACTTATCTACACTTATTATCCATGACTTGAGTGTTAAAAGGAATCACCTTCTTATCATCTAAACTTGAAACTATCTATGTTAATTTGGTGCTTTGCATAGATAGAAATCAACCTCTCTTCATAGAAAATTGCACATTAGAATTGAAACATATACCTTCTGATTATTTGTAATTTTTCCTTTCATAAAATGTTTATTAATATATTATTTAGATTGATATGATAAAATAATCTTCCTCCCTTCATGTAATATTGGTACATGTAAAGAACATCAAATCATAGCTTAACTTACTTAAGGAAATGTTGTCCATTGGTATATGGATATGGTACAAATGGGTATGTGTAGGATCATCATGGAAAAAATAGGCCCTTAAGTGGCAAATTTTTTTAAAAAATCAGAGCTAGGCAACTTGACATAAAAATTTGAATAAGTTATCTATATTATTTCAAAAATATGTAAGAATAGAATCTGTAGCAAATTAATGAAGTTTCTAAAATACTAGGCTTATTTTTAAAAAAATATATCTATTTGGTGAAAATTCAAAATTTGAATGCAATAGTACTTAAATTTTAGGGGGAAAAAAAAAGTTGGTGTTTGTCTAACCACCCTAACCACAATAAAATGATAATATTTTTTTTATAATATTTTAGATATAAGTAGAGGACTCATGTCTCGATGTGATGCATATTTTTTTGTAATCTTTTTCCAAGTAAATAACTAATTATGAATTTTTAATTAGAACTTTCAAAAAAATATAGAAACTTGTATGTCTGACCACCTTAACTTGGTCAAAACTTCATGAAATTAATTTTTTTTTTTTTTAATCCTATACTATGCAAAGCATAGAATGTGATACATGTTTTGGATTCAAAAAATGTGATACCATTTGAAAGCTATAGATGTTTTTCAATCAGCCTATCAATCAAGACTTTAGTCATAATTCAAATAGAATATAAATTATAATTATTTATTAAATTCAAAGTAAAACATAATTTATGTTGGTGGAAAGCTTAAAATATCCTTTAAAACCCCTTTTTGTTTCATCAATTTTGGGTGAAAAAAAATCATCATCCACATACCCTACACATACCCATCATATCGCCACTTTTTGGCCCATCATGATCATGCACATACCCAAATGCTAGATATTTAAATTTTATTGATAAGTAACTACATGGAAGATGTGATAATTAAACCCTTTACCATTTGAGAATCTTAGAGTGTCACCAACAAGCCTATTAATTATTGTGTACATTGAAATGATTTTAAATGGTTTTTTTTCTATTATTAACACTATAAAATTAAAATTAATGAGATAAATATAATTTGTCATTTGTATCAAAAAGGTCTCAGTGAAACGAGTTAGAACACAAACATCTACACATTAAAAAAAAAATTGGTCTCAATAGAAGGCTCAAGAGATCTATAAAGTGTTATAGATAGCAGGCAATGTGGCTTTACATAATGAAGGTATCTTCCTTGGATATTCTACTAAAAGAAAAGCTTACAAATGTTACAACAGAAGAATAAGAAATATTTTTAAGAGTGCAAATGTTAAGGTTGATGAGATTTTTAGAATTCAATTGCTATACATGGACATGTGTTAGATGAACCTACTTGTAGAGAAGAAGAAGAAGAAGAAGAAGAAGAAGAAGAAGAAGAAGCAACTAAGGGAAAAGAAGTGCAAAGGGAAAAGACGTTCAGAATGAAGAGGAAGAAGCTCCAGAAAAGACCCCTATGACCCCTAAGTATGTGCAAAATAATCATTCTGAAGAAAAAATAATTAGAGACAAGAGGAAAGGAGTATTGACAAGAAGTAGAGCTACTAAGCTAAGGTAAATCTGTGTTTATTCTCTAAAGTTGAACCTAAAATAGTGAGTGAGGCATGCAAAGATGAAAATTAGGTGAAGGCAATGGAAAAATAACTTATGTAGATTGTGAAAAACTAGAGTTGGGAATTGTTTCCTACACCAAAAAATAAGAACATAATTAGAACTAATTGGGTATTTCGGAAAAAAATCAGTGAGAATGGGGAAGTGGTAAGAAATAAAGCAAGGGTTTTGTGTAAGGGTTACTCACAAGTGGAAGGAATAGACTTTGAGGAAAAAATTTCTCCAATGGCTAGGATTGAAGAAATTGGGATTTTTTTCACATTTTCAACATACAAGAACTTTAAAGTTTATCAAATGGATGTTAAGTTTTCTTTCTTGAATGGTGAATTGGATGAAGTTTATATGGAAGAACTTGAAGGATTTAAGCTATTAGATCAAATGAATATAGCTTGCAAATTTAAAAATGAATTGTATGGATTGAAGCAAGCTCATATAGCTCAATATGAAAGATTGGAAAGATATTTGATAGAGCAAGGATTCAACAAAGGCACCACAAATAGCAATCTTTACTTCAAAATTGAGGAGGAATTTTTTTTGACATTATTTGTGTATGTGGATGACATTATCTTTGGAGGAAATGAAGCTATGTGTAAGAAGTTTACAAAAGAGATGTAGAAAGAGTTTGATATGTCAATGTTTGGGGAGATGAATTTATTCCTTGGGCTACAAATCAAGAAAAAAAATGAAGGTATATTCATTTCACAATCAAAGTATTCCAAAAACGATGTTGAAGAAGTTTGGAATGGAAGACTTCAATCCAGTATATACTCCTATGGTGTCTGGTTACAAATTAAGAAAGGATGATGAGTCACCTAAGGCTATTCAAAGCAAATAAAGATATATGATTGGTGGATTTTTATATCTAACTACTACTAGACTAGATATCAAAATTGCAAATTTTTTTGTGGCTACATTTCAAGAAGATCCTAAAGGGACACATGTTTCTAAAGTGAAGAGGATATTAAAATATTTAAAAGGCACTCTAGATTATGGTTTACGGTATCCGAAGGATACTAATTTCACATTAAGTGCATACATAGATGTAGATTGGGTTGGTTGTGTTGATGACAAGAAAAGTACAAGTGGTGGTGCATTCTTTCTTGGATGTAGATTGGTGTCATGGTTAAGTAAGAAAGTTTCAGTTTCTTTATCCACTGCAAAGGTTGAGTATATTGCAGCAACATCTTGCCGCACATAAGTATTATGGATGAAACAAACATTGAACGGTATCAAAGTAATGTATGATGAGCCTATTTCTATATTTTTTTATAATATAAGTGTAATTAAAATTTCAAAGAATCTAGTGATGCATTCAAGGATAAAGCATATATCAATTAGTTATCACTTTCTAAGATAGAAGGTTATGGAGAATGAGGTGAAACTTGAATATGTACTACAAAGGATTAGATTGCTAACATATTTACTAAGGCTCTTCCTAAGGATACTTTTGAGTATCTTTGGGGGAAATTGGGGATTATTGCCCCTCCTTCTTTGAACTAGATGAATATGGAGATGCATCACTCTAGTGGATCTATGGACTCATCTCTTATCTGGACTAATGTTGGTTGCTACGTCTCAAGGGGAGTAGGTAGTGTCACATGTCATTGTGCAAATTTATTGATTTGGTTAGGTGTACTCCTAAGGGGGAGTATTCAAAGAAAGCATCTTGGTTCACTATCAAAGGGGGAGAACAATGCAAAACACTTTATGATTTTCCATTGATTTCAAATGGGAGGAAAGAATCATGTGAAAAAAATTATCTACACAAGGGGAGAGAAAGTAAAAGAAAATCATGAGAGAATGTGTTTAGAGTTGTGTTTTCATTGATGGTATTTCACATCATGTGTCACCATCAATGCACAATGAGGAGATTGTTGCAAGTATTAAGGTGTAGTCAATGATATCAAGAAGATGGTGTTTTCATTGATGTCAACTATGTGTTGATGAAGATTGCTGCATGATGAAGATGTTGAGGATATTGAGACAATTGTGAAAAATAGGGAAACAAGTTGTTGCAGTTTGTGTGCATGTATAGTTGAGATATTGAGAAGTGTTGTGAGTACATGGAGCTCTCTTTATGTTGCAATGTCTAGAGATTTGTTGGAATGAAGTAATATACTGAGATGGTGTCTTTGTTCCTTGGTTTCCAAGTTCTTTTGAGATTTTTTTTTATAAACAAAGACAATAATGTTGTGCAAGTGTTCAAAATGTGTTTCGGGATGTGCTTCGAGTTTCTTCTGTGTTGATGCTATGCTTGTGGAGATTTGATATGTTGTTCAAGGTTGTCAATAGTTTCTATATCCATAGTTTTGGTTTCTAGATCACTATATAGAGTGAGATATGTTCACCCTGGTATGTGAACTAGGTTTTCAATGTTCTTTTTTTGTGGTCTAGGAGAAGTGTATTTACTCCACATTTCTCTATAGTTTTGCTTTAGGTTGTGTAGATTTGAGAAGTTGCTTATGATATTTATATCTTTTAGAATTCAATTTTTTTCTCGATTTTATGCAGTAAAGTGTTTGTTTCATGAATCACTATGAATATAAGGTTAATCAGATGTTCTGGGTTGAAGTATTTCTATGATGTGAGTTTTCATGAATCCTTTGTTTGATCTTAGGTGGTTTGTGGTTTGTTATAGATCATGTAAAAGATATTTGTGTGGTACGTGTGTTGTCTTGATAAAATGGGAAGCATGTACTTAATAGTTTTATGGTGTTTAGGATGGGTAACAATTGACCTATTGTTAACACTATATGTGAATCCATTTGAAAGTTAGTGGAAGCATGTTTAGGTGTGTGTTGGTGTTTTCCCAATACAACTAAGGAGTCTCTAAAGAATAGCCAATTATTATATTCAAGACCCTTACAGTGAATGGCCAACTAACAAGATTTAGTCGAGGAATAGAATTTTTTTGCACTTTAGGCCCTGTGGGACCAAGGAGGGTGTTCCTAAGGAATATTTAATTTGACACTCCTGACGAATGACAAATCAAATCACAGATCAGTTCCTATATATGATAAACAACATCATTCACTAAAAAAAAAGCTCATATTAAATAAAATTTCCATTAATCTATCAAGAACAAAGGATGTATTTGATACACATGCCTCATTGTGATTTTAATTGAATTTTAAAGTGAATTTTAATTCTAACTTCAAGTCGGTCACTGATTAGACAAATTGATATACCCTTTATGTGAATATTTAAAAAGAGACCAATGCCTTATTACATAGGGCATCAGGGTCACATATACAAAGAGCAGTAACACAAAAATGATTTTAAATCTAATGAAATGGACTACTCTCACCAAAACTTTGCATTATGGAGCTCACAACTTCTAGTACATGGCTTCTTATCAAATCCTTTGTAAATAAATGCAAATTTATGACCCCATTTAAGCATTTTAATTGATTACTTGAATCAATGTGAGAATAGAGACATACATTCAAACAAGTATTTGAAGATGAATGAAGATATCCTTAACATCTCACTCAAAATTCACACAGATTTACACTAGGAGAGCACATATACCAAAATTACACATTGATTTTCTATATTAGCCATTTCTATAAAACTATTTAAGATAATTACATATGTTCCTCAGAGCTCAAGACAAGATAACTGTTCTATTTCCTATTTTATGACTAATATTCTACCTAGATAGACACCTGACTCAAAATTTGGCTAGAATTAATCCCCTGCAAAATGAGCCCTAAATTCCTTTTTATAGAAGAAGGGAGCAAACACGCAACTGGCTCATATGAAATTTCAATACAAAATTTTCATTTCATCTTACATTTAACGTACATTTCAAAATTCCCCATGTACTAATTCTTCAAGAGCACATTGAAAATGGGGAAAGAAAATTTGCAACAGCCACCAAAAGGGAAATGCAAAATACTGCCAAAATTCCCTTTGTCGCCAGGTATGCAATGAACTAGATGTCCACATCACCACAAAGGTGCACAGTCAACACCAAACCCAAAAAATGATAGCCATGTACACCGAAGAAGAGAGGAATCACCACAACCATTTATCAAAAGAAAAATTCATTTCATCCCACATGACATCTTCTCATTGACCAGCCACCTTGTGCTTACCATCACCCACACCACGATATACACAACCACTTCGCGTCATTGTGAGGGAAGGAGAAGAAACCTCGGCCCCTTCCTTTTTCTTTTCCTTTTGTGAGGTACCAGCAATAGTCAGAGTCGGTCTCCGTCTCGCTATTTGACGAGCTATCTATGAGGTTGATGGGTGAATTTTGGTGTCCAAAGGATTCATTCCTATATCTTATCTGTCTACCCACCCTAGTAACATATTGCAACAACTCCTTTCCTTTGTCCTCCATCTTCTCCGCAGTAGCATTCTGGAATTACAACCTTCGGCTGCACCTTGTGGGTGCAGTTTTGGTATTGTCAGTAGTGGAATCCATCTCTACTATTGGAGCATGCTCTGGAACATAGGAACTAAACCTCTGCAAACTCAATCAAACCAACGTTCTTGCTGGCTCCACAAAAGTTACCGGCTTACATTTTGTGAAAAAAAAATATAGACTCTCCAGCTCCTCTCTCTACAACAATTTGAGAGCTTAACACTTAGTTGCTATGGCAAAAATAGAAACTCATCACTTCCACTTATTGAGAAAAATGATGATATCAATCACCACTGCTTAACGAGAACACACGTGCAAACTAGGGAATTTTTTTGGCATGTGTACTATTGTCATTTAATTCTCAAGTACATGAAAATATGCATATTGCACTTCATGATTGCTAGCAATTAAGTATTCACACGCACAAAGATCAATTTGATCACTTCTATAGAAATCTAGCCATTAATGCGTGCTAGTTGCAAATGGAAATAGATATCACGTGCCATCTTATTAACTTTGAATATACGTCATTGATCTCACATTGAGATGAAAAATTAAACGGTCTCATTTCGGCTAACTAGGCTTGAAATCCAATGGTGCTTCACTGATGTGTCCTTAGCTAATGGTGCTAACCCATCTCAGAATCCTTTGTCAGTGGGCCCTACATATCACACAAACTGAGTAGGTTAGTCCACGTGTCAAGATCTTGTTGATATCGCCACCGGGGAATGGTGGAGATCATTCCTAAGATTTGATCTTAGCTGTCAGTTTTGGAACCATGGGCCATAAAATTGGTAGTGGAGATCGGGCCCCACAGTTTTTGAAGACACACACCCTCATTTCATTGACCTCGTGGCTTTTAATGAGCTGATATTTATAACCCATGAGCTGGCAGGGTTAGGTTAGGATCTCTTCCCACAATCACGTGCTCCTTAAACCTGCACATGTAATAAAGTTAGCATTTAATAAGGTGTTTTTGTTAGGATGATGGTGATATGACCCTCACAGGATGATGACTCAAGCTTAAGTCATTGGGGATAATTAAGGCCCAACTTAGGAAAAGACTAAAATCGATGGGACAATTAGTGACTGGTGCTTCTAAACAAAAGGGGCAAGTAAAAAAATGTACACTACGGCTCAAAGGATGACTTAAGGAATCAAAGACCAGTGTGGCAGGTCAATGTGTGATTAGAACACTTGAGTGATTTCACAAGAAAAAACCCTACTCACTCATGTGGACAAGGGTTTTAAAATGTAGACTAAGTCCATGGGGATGAGAAAATTCTTCAGAATTTTATAAGTTCCATCAGTAGCTCATGCTTGGGGACATATACCCCCAGTGGGTATAGCGAGAATCTAAATCTCAGGTTGAAGCAGACCAGGGCAGAAGATAAAAACCAAGGAGCTTACACAGACAAGGCAAGCAGACACAACAAAAATAAAACAAACCAGAGCAACCTATGTACACTATTCACAAAACATACATGGAAATTATTTCTAGAAGGTGGAGGCCCTAGACCCCCACAACTCAAAGAAAATTCTTTCCTCTATCAAAAACTTTGGCTTGTTTTACTTGTAGCGGATCTTCATGAACATTATGCAATCCTAGGTTATTAGCATCATCATATTAAGCACACCCTATGACATCTGAAGTAGCATTGTCACACTTATCTCTCTCCATCATAGGTTCATCAAATTGGACTGAGAAGGTGAAACTCTCATATTCCACATTCTCATGAAATGTACAATCATATTTCTCTTACTCATCAAACCTGAAAATCCCATAAACAGTTTGGCTCAAACTTGGCTATTCTTCTATGAGTTTAGGGAAGAAAACATGATCAGGCCTATTGTCAATTTGTTTATCACAAATAAGTTCCATGATTAGGTGCATAAGGTGAGGAGTATCTACAAAGAACTCCATTCTAGCTTCATACTAACTCATATCATTCCCTTGGTTAGTTATTCCTCTGAACTGCTCCTCTCATGGATGAAATAATGCCACAATATTCGCATACTCTGTAGAATCATCAAGTAATTCTTTCTCATTAGCATAGAACAATATTGCATGAATATTCATGCAATCATTGTGTGAAATATGAGTAGCTAGTATTTCAATTACATCTTCAAGTACATAGCCTATCACCCAAGGGAAGTCATTACAATCATCTACATCATTTTGAACATCCATACCATATTCAAAGCATACATTATAGTCTTGATCTTTCTCTTTATGTGGGCTACAATCACAATTCATTGTCAACAAATCTAAATTAGCTTTTGGATTATTATTAAATACAATTTGCTCAATTACATGTAGGAAAACCAATTCACTAGTTTCTGTGTTATCATAAATTCCATTTAGTTGGGAGACTAATAAGTCAGGGGTAATATTTTCAGAGGCGCAATTACCAAGCTTAACACCACCCTGACTTGTGTTTGTGCCATCCATAACACGTCCACTAGTAGCGCTTGCCAAATACTCACTAGGGGCATCTTCAAAAAGAGGATTACTTCTAAACCAATACTAATTATCATTTATAATCTCTCGGTCCAATGCAGGTTCATCAAATAAGGGATTTTTCCATACATCTATGATAATTGGATGTATCTCATCATCTATAATGTCATGATCCCAACAACTTTTCTCATTAGTGGTCACTTGAGGGATAGAGGGAAACATTCTCACCATCCTCCTCATCATCTATGTTTAGGACAATTTACCCACATTTAGAGAATTCATCATATGGGGAAAATTTCTCACTACATAGAAAGCATAGACCCTCCAAGATATTAACATATCCCCTACTAGATGTAAAGGATTCCATCTCCACTTCACAAGAAGAATCATATTCAATGGAAGACTGTCTCAGCTCAACCACATCACTTTGATTCCTCATTTGCATTATAGTACAAGGACCAGATGTATTCTCATCATAGATCGATGCATGATAAGTGTTGGTTGATTCAATTTGTGAGGTTTCACCACATATCTCTTATGTTTGGTCACAACTTATGACATCCCAAGGAAGGTAGTTAGGTACCATCTCCCTGTTTTCACATTTTGTCTCATCATTCTCATCACTATCACATGCATTTGCTTCCCTGTTGCTTGTAAAATGACAACATTCAACAATTAGTTGCTCAGACCCTGATGCTTCTCCTTGATCTATCATTTTCAATCTCGGATTCTCCTCACTGTGGCAATTATTTCCCCCATTCTAGGAAACAACTATGGGTATGTATGACCATGCTCAATTTCCTCAAAAGTGTTAATCCAATCTACTACTTGATCAAGGCTATGGGGCTTATGATCCTCAGACCAATGGATTGATCTTGATATGTAGGCTTCACAAAACAAATTAATACACATTAGATCATTAGGCCTGGAACTCTTGGGTATCTCCATCAAAACATCCAATAATATTGAGAACAAGTCATATGGTGACTCATTTGTATGTCTCTTCATTTCATACATCTTTCCAATAGAGGAAATCAAGTCATTCCTTCTCATCCTTGGCTGATGTGAGGTTGATGCTTGTTCATAATTTTCATCTCTGGGAAGTAATGTGGATACAACATCTAAAATCTCTTCTTCCTGAAAAATACTTGTGTTTCTTAATGAACTTGGTTCAATAGCTAGAATTGTACTAGAGCTAGTCGTGATAGTCATTGCAGGTCCCCTCATAATTGAGTATTTCAAATTATTCTCAATATTCATGGCCTTTTGGTAAGCTTTCTATAAAGTAGCAGACTCTTTATACCTTAGCAAGAAACTCATTCTTCCATCAAATGCTCCCAAATATACAACCAAACACTTTGCATCATTTCATCTCAGATGTTTAGTAATTTCCTTTATGACTTTTGCAAATCTAAGGTTGAAAGCAGGGACCAATTCCCCTTTATCCCTAGAAATTTCCATGAAATTCCTTGTTGCAACACCTAGGTTTACCCTTTCACCAAATTGACCAATGAAGGTTGTATTAAGCTCATTCCAACAATATATAGAGGAATCAGGTAGAAAAGAGAACTAGTCTCTTCCATTCCCTTTAGAGATTGAACAAATAATTTCATAACCACATCCTTGCAATCAATTTCATAATCACCCATCATATCAACAAATTCTTGTACATGCTTATTTGTTGATCCTGTCTTTTCACCACTGAACGTTGGAATCTTTTCCCTGATCTTTGGTGGTACAATGTTTGGATACCCACCAATATTGTCAAAGTTGATAACTCTATACCTATCAACACTAAAGCTACCTTGATGAGATAATGGCTACTCACCTTTCATACCTTTCTCCATATTTAAATGAGATAACATGAATTGACAACTTACTTTTAATTCTTGAAAAGGAAAGGTAGATATACTCAACAATTATAAAATATTACTTCAATTCCTTTTACAAATATGATGCTCAGCCTTTGGTATTTGTATTTCTTACAAAATGCTACCTAGGATCTTAACAATTTAACATGCTCTTTTCATCATAACATGGAAGTTTAAATTCTACACAAAATCATGCTAAAATACTCCAAATATTCCCTCATATAGTGCTAATTCACTCATTAGAGAACCATTTACATCTCTAGTAAGGAAAATTTATCTTGATCTATCAATTATACACTTCAATTTCTTCTAATTATATGAAAATAACTGGTAATTTGCAACACATAATTGTCTTTTCCTTCTTGGATTGCAGATCCAATCAATTGATATATGCTTTAACAGGTTCTTTGAGTCAGAGTCACCACCTCCTTCTAGAGGATTGAACTTCAAGTGAGATGAAGTTTCTTTGCCAACAATATATATATTGGGCTATCTTCCACAACAAAGTCGTGTTTGGATCCTTCAATCTTTGTTGCATTCAGAGTATTTGACATGTTTTAAGAATTTGTTATTTCCCAATCAAGACGTGTGGGTTCATTAAAACCCTTTGACTCTACATTTGGTATCTATGTTTGGAGGAGAATTATCCCTACCAGAGTGACCATTCTATTGGTTTTTTCCTAGTACACCTAAGGAGTCTCTAAAGAATAGCCAATTCCTATATTCAAGACCCTTACAGTGAATGGCCAACTGACAATATTTAGTCGAGGACTAGAATATTCTACACTTTAGGCTCTGTGGAACCAAGGAGGGTGTTCCTAAGGAAAATTTAACTTGACACTCTCAATGAATGACAAATCAAATGACATATCGGTTCCTATATATGATAAACACCATCATTCACTCAAAGACTAGCTCATCCACAAGAAAATTCCCATTTATCTATCAAGAAAAAAGGAAGTATTTCATACACATGCCTCGTTGTGATTTTAATTGAATTTTAAAGTGAATTTGCATTCTGACTTCAAGTCAGTCACTGAATACACAAATTGATATACCCTTTATGTGAATATTTAAAAAGAGACCAGTGCCTTCTTACATAGGGCATCAGAGTCACATATACAAAGATTAGTAACACAAAAATAATTTTAAATCTGATGAAATGGATTACTCTCACAACAGCTTTGCATTATGGAGCTCACAACTTCTAGTTCATGGCTTCTTATAAAATCCTTTTTAAATAAATGGAAATTTATGACCCCATTTAAGAATTTTAATTGATTACTTGAATCAAAGTGAGAATAGAGACATACATTCAAAACAAGTATTTGAAGATGAATGAAGATATCCTTAACATCTCACTCAAAATTCACACAAATTTACACTAGGAGAGCACATATACCAGAATCACACATTGATTTTCTATATTAGCCATTTCTATAAAACTATTTAAGATAATTACATATGTTCCTTAGATCTCAAGACAAGATAACTATTCTATTTACTATTTTATGCCTTAGATTCTACCCAGACAAACACCTGACTCAAAATTTGGCCAAAATTAATTCCCTGCAAAATGAGCCTTGAATTCCCTTTTATAGAACAAGGGAGCGAACAAGAAACTGACTCAAATGCAATTTCAATACAAAAATTTAATTTAATTTGCATTTAAAAATTTGCCATGTACTGATTCTGCCAGAACATCTTGAAAATGGGGAAAGAAAATTTGCAACTGCCACTAAAAGGGAAATGCAAAATGCTGCCAAAATCCCCTTTGTCACCAAGTATTCAACGAACCAGATGTCCACATCACCACAAAGGCGCACAGTCAGTACCAAACCCAAAAATTGATAGCCACATACATCGAAGAAGAGAGGAATCACCACAACCATTTATCAAAAGAAAAATTTATTTCATCCCACATGACATCTTCTCACTGACCAGCCACCTTACACTTACCAGCACCCACATCATGATATACGCACCCACTTCATGTCATTGCAAGGGAAGGAGAAGAAACCTTAGCCCCTTCCTCATCCTTGTCCTTTTGCAACACAATGACATTCTACTTGCTTAGAGTCCTAGCAACCAGTGGAGGAATAAACAATATCTTTTCACCAAGGGCTAGAGTTTGACCCAAGTTTGTGAGATACCAACAATAGTCGGAGTCGGTCTCCATATCGCTATTTTATAAGCTATTCATGAGGTTATGGGTGAATTTTGGCATCTGAAGGAGCCATGCCCATACCTTATCTTTCTACTTGCTCTAGTAATGGATACTAATAGGTCCTTTCCTTTGTCATCCATCTTCTCTGCAACAACATTTTGGAATTGCAACCTCTGGCTACAGCTGGTGGGTGCAATATTGGGATTTTCAGTAGTGGCATCCATCTCTAGCATTGGAGCACACTTCGGAACGTAGGAATGAGGCCTTTGCAAACTCAATCAAACTGACCTTCTTGTTGGCTCCACAAAAGTTACTGGCTTACTCATTTTGTGACCAAAAAATATAGACTTTCCAACTCCTCTCTCTACAACAATTTGATAACATAACACTTAGTTGGTATGGTGAAAATAGCAACTCATCACTTCTATTTATTGAGGAAAAATCATGATACCAATCACCATCTCTTAATGAAAAAACACACGCAAACTAGGAAATTCGTTGGTGTATGTACTATCACCATTTAATTCTCAAGTGCATGAAAATTTGCATATTGCACTTCATGATTACCAACAATTAAGTCTCCACACGCATAGAGATCAATTTGATCTCTTCTGCAAAACATTGGCCATTAATGTGTGTTGGTTGTAGATAGAAATGACTATCATGTGTCATCTTATTAACTTTGAATATATGTCATTGATCTCATGCCGAGATGGCAAATCAAACGGTCTCATTTCAACTGACAAAGCTTGAAATGTAGTGGTGCTTCACTGATGCATCCTCAACCAATGACGCTAACCCATCTTGGAAGGAAACTCCTCCGTTAGTGGGCCCCACACATCTCACAAACTGAATAGGTCAGTCCATGTGTTGAGATCTTGCTGATCTCATTGCTTTTAATGGGAATTCACTTTTTTCTGGTTAACCAGTGGGGAATGGTGGAGATTGTTCTCAAAATTTGACCTCAAATGTTAGTTTTGGAACCATGGACCATAAAATTGGTAGTGGAGACCAAGCCCCACATCCATATGAAGACACACATCCTTGTTTCGTTAACCTCACAACTTTTAATGAGCTGACATTTATAACCCATAAGCTGGAAGGGTACGATCAGGATCTCTTCCCACAATCTTGTGATCCTTGAACCTGCACATGCGATAAAGTTAGTATTTAATAAAGGGATGTTGTTAGGTTGACAGTGATATAACCCTCACAGGCTAATGACTCAAGCTTAAGTCATTGGGGAAAATTAAAACCTGACTTAGGAAAAGACTAAAATCGATGGGACAATTGGTGATTGGTGCTTCTAACCAAAAGGGGATGATAAACAAACGTGCAATGTGGCTCAAAGGATGACTTAAGGAATTAGAGACTGGTCTGACAGGTCAATGTGTGATTAAAACACTTGAGTGATTTCACAAAAATAGACCCTACTCACTCATGGGGACAAGGGTTTTAAAATGAAGACTAAGTCCATGGGGATGATAAAATTCTTCAAAATTTTATACGCTACATCAGTATGTTAGAATAAATTTGGGTCCTAACTAAGGATTTATATGGGTAGCCTTGATTTGTATCCATTGTGGGAATGTTTGGGTGCTAACCTAATTTGAAATTTGATATGTAAAAGGTTGTGTTGCTGACCTTGGAGACTTTTTTCAAGGTTGAGGATGGTATAAATAAGAGTCATGTTGTTGGAAAATATCAATATAGATGTGAGATAGATGTGAGTAATGAATGTGATGTGAATTGAAGAAGTATAGATGCAAATTTAAGTAGAGTAGTGAGAAATTCAAGGTGTTGGACTTCTAAAAGCAATGAGTTGAAAGCGTCCAAAATATTTCAAACAAGGCTGTGAAAGTGTTGGAGTAATTTTGGTGGATTCCTTGTTGCATTGAGAAAGTGTTCTCTATGTAACATTTCTCTTCTATCTTCTTTTTATGTTTTGAGCAGTGAGCTTTAGTTGTGAGCCCTATTGGATAGTGTGTCCTATTCTAGCAGTGAGCCCTTGTATCGATTTTGGAATTACTTATATTGTGAGCTAATCCACACCATGGTTTTTCCCTCATTGGGTTTTCCATGTAAATCTATTGTCTTTTTGTGTATGGTGTTGTTGTTTCAATTTATTTTATCTACATTTCATGATTAATCACTATAATAGAATAAGGGTTTAATGAATTCTTGTGGATCTGATTACTATTGAGTTTTTTTGATGTTTTAATTTGTTACAACTGATTCACTCCCACCCTCCTAGTTTTCTTGTTCATCCAATAGGTGTAACATATCAACAACCATCTTACTCATAGATTTTCATGGGAAACTAGCATAGTGTACTGATATCTCTATTATACACTCTATTCCTTTAGAAATTCAGACTTAATAGTTGAGGAATGGGGCCTGCTAGGTGGTAAGAAAATATTTTCAATTCAAAGATCATACTTATCTTAGTCTATCTAACAAGGAAGGCCTATGAAATGTGAAATTGCATGGGATGTAATTTTATGACATTAAACTAGGATACTTTACACTCACTATGGAGGGATAGTTTAAGGAACAACAAGATCCATACAAGGATAGAATATTAAAATATAGGTTCCTCCCCTAGTTTTTTGTACTGTTATTTGCGAAAAGTTGATGAACCATTGAGGGTTGGGGAGCCTTAGGAGGAATGGTAGGTCTACCTAATGGAACATTCTTATCCTTAGCTAGGAGAGGGGTAGGTATCAAAATAGATCAATCTTGCTATAGTTTGATAACAAGATGGGAGAAACAACATGAGAAGAGGAAGGAGGGACCAAAGAGGACGACCCTAAACAACTTTCATTGAAATTTGTATATTCTTTATGAAGTAATCTTTCATAAGGTTGCAACAAAATTATAGTAGTTGTCTAGAAATGGTAAAGAGAAAATACACTATGGGATACAAGTGGTTTATATCTGGTGTATTGTATTTTGTGCACTATTACACTGTAAGGAAATTTCAAACATTTATGAATAAAAAAGAAAACTATTTTCATAGAAGTTAGCCAAGGAATGCTTAGGTTCACTTCAAATAGGTCAAAATTTGGAATGATAGAGAATAGTTTATGAACACCATAATTTTCAACATCTACTAACAAAGTAATGGATTAAAATAGTCTAGAGATATAGATCATTGTGCATTTGTAGTAATTGTAAAATCATCATACATTTCTCAATACAAAAAATCATTACAATAATTTAATCTATAATTATATTGAATCCTCTTGTGGGAGCAATGACCATATTAATGTTTTTATCATGAATAGAAAGAATGTAAACATTTCCATCATGTATTTCAATTGGAAAATCATTATCTGAGAATGAAATAATAGAAGTAATAATGTCATTCATTTTACTCAATCTAGGTAAAAGATCAACGATTTCAATCATGCTTCTAAATGAAGTAAGAGATGCATAATTAGAAATAGTAGTGTCAACAATCATAAAATTAGAAGAATGTGTTGAAAATGAATTTTTATATATTTTTAGTTTTTGTTTGGGCTTCACCATATATTTATTTCCATTATTTTTTGGTGCAGGGGCACCTACAACCATGTTTTCCAAATTTGCTAGATTGATATGTAACAAAGTGAAGTTTGGGTATTTAGGGAGTATTCAAAGCTTTGTTGATCTAAATAAGGTCTCAAAAGACCACTTGAAATGTAATAAACCACTTGGAAAGGTCCCTTAGAGGAAGTTGGTTATTGTTTACAAATTTGATGTTATAAGTTGTAAACTTACTTTTGTCTTGTAATAGGTTCTTAGCATTTTAAATAGTTGTTATAAGGAATTTGGGGAAGTTAACCGTTGGAAATTTGTTTCAAAATGTACTTAAATCCCTTTAGAGGTATCAAATTTGGTTGTTGAAGCCAAGGGAAATAAGGAACAACATTGGAGAAACTCTATTTTGATATATTTTCTCTATTTTCTATGTTTCCTACCTATGTACAGGTCGTACAAGCACATTAAGCATTTATTTCTTATATGGAATTGGTAGGTAGATGTTCTAACTAGTGTTTGGTGCCTTGATAGGGTTTGTGTTGATTGATTAAGGCCTGAAACTCATCAAAGTTTCCTACTGGGTTCCTACTCAACGTTAAGGCTTGGGGGTTGTTCTAATGGCTTAAAAATCATCCCACCTACTCTATTTACTTGTAACTCGGTGGGATGATGCATTAGGATGTAGGAGATGATATCTAGGAAACAAGAGGCATGTAAGAATTTTTTCTTGGCTAGAGTAATGGAAGGAGGGGCTGGAAATGAGTATTTTCCCTAGGAATTTGGTGGGTTAGACCTATGAATTTATAAACTCACATTGTTATTGGCCAAGTAAATGTTCCTTGAGCATGGAAGGCCTAGAATTTTGAGAATCAATAAGGGTGATCCAAAACCCTAGTTAAGTAGGCTACAAAGGGGATTTTAATATTTGGGGTTTATTTGAGCATATAAGGTCCTAAGAATAGGAAAATAATTTGTTTTGAAACAAAATTAAAGACTTTTTTTGGGTTTGGGAGTCTGGTGTGAAGATCTAAGGGTGGTCTCTTTGAAAAAGTGGCCTAATTAGAGGCCTAAAACTGTGAAAAGTCCAAATTTGAAGCTTTTGGTCCAAAGGCATTATACTTGGTTCTCTAGTATGTTAAATAACTCTGAAATGGGTAGTTGAATCCATTTTTTTTTTCAAGTGTTTTGGAAAAGTTTGCTTAAAAGACTAAAAAACAAGTTTCCCACTACTATAATGGAAGCTAGTGACCATAGGTGAGTTTTGGAGATTGAATTCAAATGGTTCAATTGTCATCATATGCATGTTGAGGGTCTTTTTTAGGGCCTAGGGGGAGATTTGTAGTTGTTTTGCAAGATTGAAGGGTTGAGACCCTTGAGGGTGAGTTGATGCCTAGCAGGCTGAAAGCTTTGAAAGAAGATTTTTTTGTTTTAGAAGTGATTTTTCTAATTTTTTGATTGATATTCACCTTGGATCTACAACATAGTGGTATTAGAGGAGGGAGTATACTTGTTTTTCATTTTGTAGGTTGAAGAAGAAGGAGAAGAGGCAAGGGTGACAAGATGCCTCAAAAGAAAAATGATATGGCTAAAGAGATGAAGGAGATGAAAGAAGGACATGCTAAGGAACTCAGAGAGTTGGAAGAGAGAATCATAGCCCTGGAGACAAAAAAAAGAAGAGAAGTGGAAGAGAGTGAGTTCGATGAAGAGGAAGATGATGAGTTTGAAGATGTGGAAGAAGAGCTTACTCTAGAGGATCAAAAAATTTAAAAGTTACTGAAGGAAATGAAGGATGACAAGCCTAAGGTAAAAAATTATGTTCCTAAATATGGTGGTAGTTTAAATGATCAAGAACTACTTGACTTGATTTCTGCATTAGATAATCATTTTGAATGTGATGAGGTTCCTGAGGATCAAAGAGTAAACATTGAAAATACTAAGTTGTAGGGCCATGCTTTGGTATGGTGGGATTACTTACAGTCTGAGAGGAGGAAACCAGGAAAGTATAATATCACATCATGGGACAAAATGATATCAAAACTCAAAGGTAAATTCTTACCCAAGGATCATGAAGTTCAAATGTTTAAGAAATTGCAAAGCTTAAGGAAAAAATAAATGGATATTAAGTATTATACTGAGGAGTTTTATAAATTAAGTTTAAGATCTGGTCATCATGAGAATGAAGATGAAAAATTTGCAAGATACATGGGTGGTTTAAGGTTAAACATACAAGATGAATTGGTTTTGGCTAACCCTAGAATTGTAGAGGAATTTTATCAAATGGCTATCAGGGTGCAGGAGAAAATGAAGCGAAGGCAAGAAAAAGTAGTTAGAGGCCGAGGTAATGCATCAAGAGGAAGAGGATCTATTCCTAATTCAAATCCAACCAATGATAATCAAGAAGATGCCATGAAAGGTAAAGAGAAATCTATTTCTAAAGGTGGATGGAGGGGCACAAGAGGAAAATTGGAGGAGGTAGGAATTCTAATAATGTTTTTTCAGGTAGATGTTATACTTGTAATGAATTTGGCCATCCATCTTTCAAATGTCCTGAGAAGATTGGCACTTCATCAAGTGGAAGTAAAGTTGAAAAAAGGGTTCAACTTGTGCAAGAGGATGATGTGGAAAGAACTAGTTCATGAAGTCATCCTGCAAATCCTGAGTTTGGAGAAGCCTTGATGCTACACAAGAAACTTTTGAAGACTTCCAAAGAGGTGTAGCCATTGCATAGGAAGAGGCTTTTCAAAACCACCTGAAAGAGTAAGGGAAAGGTATGTAAAGTAGTGGTTGATTCAGGTTGAACTAAAAATATGGTTTCTTGTGAAATGGTGAATAAGTTAAATTTGAAAATAATTCCTCATGATTTTCCCTACAAGGTATCCTGGCTAAGTGATGGTCAATCATTCTTAGTTAATGAGCAAGCTATTGTAGATTTTAAAATAGGTGAGTATAAAGATAGTGTTATTTGTGACATTCTACCAATGGACTGTTGCCACATACTTCTTGGAAGGCCATGGTAGTATGATAGGTGTGCCATGTATTATGGGAGAGAAAATAGGTATGCCATAATGAAAGATGGTCAAAAGTTTGTTTTAACTCCTTGGGTAGAGGATGAGAAAGGCAAGGCTAAAGTGATCATGTGTTAGAGCAAGGAGACTCTAAATGTTGTGAAAGAAATAAAAAAAAATGATGTTGTGCACAAGTGTAGGTCTGAAAGTGTAGGAACAACATGTCTAAAGGCAAAGACAGAGGTAAAGGAGGTAAGGATAGTGAATTTGCAAGACAATGTTATGGTAGGAAGCATTGAGTGTCTTGTGGTCAAGAATAAAGTTGAGAACCAAGAAAATTTTGTAGGTACAGTGAGTGGAAAGGCTGAGAGGACAATGGTAAAGCAAGGTAAAGGGGCAGTGACTGAAAGACAAGGAAAATAGAGCAGACCTAAACAAACAATTGGGAAAAAGTTGAGGGCAGTGCATGGTAATGGTTTTGTTGACCCTTGTTTGTGTGTAGGTACAGATGATAGGAGATAGGTGAATTCTAAACAAATAATGAAGGAAGAGTAGACCTCAGGTCTGATTATGCAAACACAGTCATGTGCAAGTACAAGCACAAATCCATATGCAAGATAGATTGGAATACAAGGACTGAAACAGTGGTAGGAGATTATTTATCCAAGAAGCATATATGGTGGATGGTGGGGTTGGTATCAACCTCCACTCAAGAGACATGAGTTTCTTTAGGGGGGTTGTATGGTGTAAGGACACCTACAACCATGTTTCCAAATTTGCTATATTGATATGTAACAAAGTGAATTTTGGGTATTTAGGGAGTATTTAAAGCTTTGTTGATCTAAATAAGGTCTCAAAAGACTACTTGAAATGTAATAAACCACTTGGAAAGGTCCCTTATAGGAAGTTGGTTATTGTTTACAAAGTTGATGTTATAAGTTGTCAACTTACTTTTGTCTTGTAATAGGTTCTGAGTGTTTTAAATAGTTGTTATAAGGAAGTTGGGGAACTTACCTATTGGAATTTTTTTTCAAAATGCATTTAAATCCCTTTAGAGGCTCGAAATTTGGTTGTTGAAGCCAAGGGAAATAAAGAACAACATTGGAGAAACTGTATTTTTATATAATTTCTTTCTTTTTTTGTGTTTCTTACTTGTGTACAGGGCATACAAGCACATTAAGAATTTATTTCTTATGTGGAATCAGTAGGTAGATGTTCTAATTGGTGTTTGGTGCCTTGACAGGGTTTGTCTTGATTCTTTAAGGTCTGAAACTCATCAAAGTTTCCTATTGGGTTCCTACTCATCCTTAAGGCTTGGGGGTTGTTCTAATGGCTTAAACATCAACCTACCTACTATATTTACTTTTAAATCAATGGGATGATTCATTACAATGTAGGGGATGATATCTAGGAAACAGGAGGCATGTAAGAATGTTTTCTTGGCTTGAGTAATGGAAGGAGGGGTTGGAAATGAGTATTTTCCCTTAGAATTTGGTGGGTTAGACCTATGAATTTATAAACCCACATTGTTATTGTCCAAGTAAATTTTCCTTGAGCATGGGAGGACTTATTTAAAGGTTTATTAGTAGTTGGTTTCATTAGGGAAGGCCTGGAAGTTGGAGAATCAATAAGGGTGCTCCAAAACCCTAGTTAAGTAGGCTACAAAGGGGGTTTTAATATTTGGGGTTTATTTGAGCATATAAGGTCCTAATAACAGGAAAATACTTTGTTTTGAAACAAAAATAAATACTTTTTTTGGGTTTGGGAGTCTAGTGTGAAGATCTAAGGGTGGTCTCTTTGAAAAAGTGGCCTAATTGGAGGCCTAAAACTGTGAAAAGTCCAAATTTGAAGCTTTTTGTCCCTAGGAGCTATACTTGGTTCTCTAGTATGTTAAATAAATCTGAAATGGGTAGTTGAATCCATGTTTTTTTTTCTCAGGTGTTTTGGAAATTTTTGCTTAAAAGCTTGAAAAATAGGTTTCCCACTACTACAAGGGAAGCTAGTGACCACGGGTGAGTTTTGGAGATTTTTTTGAATTTGACTTGGAGATTGAATTCAAATGGTTCAATTTTCATCATATGCATGTTGAGGGTATTCTTCAAGGTCTAGGGGAAGATTTGTACTTGTTTTGCAAGATTGAAGGGTTAAGACCCTTGAGGGTAGTTGATACCTAGTAGGCTAAAAGCATTGAAAGAAGAGTTTTGTGTTTTAGAAGTGGTTTTTCCAATTTTGTGATTGATCTTCACCTTGTTTTTGCATCATTTTTTAACTTGTGTATTTTGATAGATACCAAGTTGATGTGGTCTTGCAAAAGGTGTTGAATACATATGCATCATTCAATATCATGTCCAAGAACATGATGGAACTGAAAAAATTATTTAGGATTGTTGGATGTTGGAAGAGGTTGATTTGTGGGAAGAGGAGAAATAAGATGTAAAGTTCTTAAGTTATCTTTTAGATCTTCATCACATTGTGTATATATTTGGATAATTATGTAAACTATACAAGGACCATAATATAAAGATTAACAACCTAAGACATAGTAATTATATTTGTGTTCTATAGGAATTTTTTTTCTTCTTAACTATGGGAAGAGGAACCAATGCCTTAATTATCAAATGGATCCAATGAGATAGAGCCCTCAAATTGACTCACTGACTACTTATATTCTTACAAGATCATGCAAACATGAAAAAGTGAATTATATTTCATCAATAGAATGTTTTTACATAATATTCGCTCAATTTATTTATGAACACGTGTTATACATTAGAATAAAGGAGAGTAAATTTATTTTGTGAGAAAAAAGACTAATACCAAAAGATAAAATCAATCACATTCTCAACATGTCCCTACCAATAGGGCATGAGATCAATGAAAGTGACTTGTGGTCTAATGTTTTTGTAAAAGTTGTAGAGGAACTAGTTTATCAATTATTCAAATATTTTGATAGAGTTATCAAAAAGTGAGAAAAATTAACCCAAATTCATTTCTTTCAATGAACACATGAATAGCCTTGCTAACAAACATCCTAGAAGAAGAATTCATTACATAAAGTAGTGAATGTAGGAATATCAGTTTGAGGGTCCCCTTTTTGCTATACTTTTAAAACATTAGCACCTCATAACCTATAGGTAAAAGGGTAGAAATAATGGTTGGTGAAATCAAATAACATTTAGATTAAGGATAAATTAACTATTGAGAATAAGTTCTTGTTATGGTGCAAAGTTTTCTTAGTAATTTACCAATGTTTTGCATCAGTTTATTAAGAATGGGATCTATAATATAGATATGGATGGTATATATTTATAGGCCAATAAATGTGAAAATGGTAGAACCTATAGGCTTGAAGTTGCCAAAAGTTCTTCCAAATAAATTCAAAGGCATACTAGCAATAGGTGTAGGTATTGTGGCTATGGGTAAATGGTCACCATGTGCATGGTAGGTATGAAAATTGAGATGGAAAGTTGTGTTCCAATAAAATTAGATGGTAAATCTATTGTGTTTTTAATTATGGAAGTGTAGGATATGACATTTTCATATAATGTGTGATAGTCTTTAAAAAAATCAATATTCTAAGTGTCTAAAACACACATAGTTCTGATATCATCGACAAGAGGTGTGGCCTTATGATGTTTTTGGTTTGAAGGATTCTTTTTTTAAGTTATACAAGTTCTTGTCAAGTTTTTTATCTATGTAAAAGTAAAATTAAATTTAGCATCATTATCAAAGCCCCCATCGTTTGGAGGAGACTAAGATTTAAAGTTATTGAAGGTGGATATTACAACATCTCAAAAGTATATTGATCTTTCAAAAAATTAGGAGCTATTCAAATAGGTGTTCAATTTTTTTACTATTGCATGTATAATTTTTGGAGACTTCTTACTTCGTCACTAGAAGAAAGAAATTGAGTTCTTAAAATCATAACATGGATTTATAACTCCCAACCTAATTGTTCTTCAGATAGTGAGAGAAGAAATGCTCTTTTTAAGTTTTTATTCTTTTAATTTTTTTTTGTTTTTTCAAATGCAAATATATTTGAATTACATGAATTTTGGGTTCACAAAAATGTAGTGTATGGAAAATCAAACATATGAAAAGTATATCAAACTTTCAAGTTTAATTTCACATACATGCATTAGGATGAATCGATTTCTCTATCAATTTTTTACATTATCCCTTTTATAATTCTTGGGACATAAATCAAATTTAAAATATTATATTACAAGACTAAATGTAAAATTATTATAAATTAGTGAAAGTAAATACTTCCACATTAAATTATAGTAAAAATATAATAGAACTATAAAATACAAGTTTAATATTATTTTGTGTCATGGAGAGTCTCAACCTTAGACACTAGTTCTTAGTTGGGATTTCCTTGTGATGAACTTTCTTCTAGTATAGAGACAATGCTGAAAAAAATAAAAAAATACATAGAATGAAATCCCACACACATAGCAATGGAAATAAAAAATTAAAAAAATATAAGAAATACTAAAATAATGAAAATAACAACATAGTTTATCTATTAAAATGAAAGCTAAATAAAAATAAATGAGAAAAAAGAACTATATTTTTTATTTTTTTCTTTAATACAAAACCTACACACATAAAAGAAAAGAAAATGTTATTTTGGTTGCTTAGGGGCATGTCTCCCTCAAACCCCTAGTTTGGTATTTTTACCTCTAGAGTAGCCATAATTTTTTACATATAAATTGAAAAATATTTGAAAAATACAATGAAAATTTCTATGAACAATATAAAAATCAATTAGAAAAAATATACAAGTTAAATGTATACTAGCCAAATATTCTTTTGCTTCAAGAAAAAAAGTAAATTCTAATAAGTCTAACATACTATTTAATACAAAGGATAGTATCAAAAGGAAAATAATGAAATTATTGGGTTTTGAATTGTCGGAGATACCATGTATATATCTATGTATATATCTATGTATATATCTAGGAATTTCATTTTCATTATTGGTAACTAAAATTGATATTGTGATAAGTCATTCTTAGAATACAAAAACAAAATCTTCATGGAAGGGCAGATGGTTATCACTTGCAAGAAAAATTTTAATGATAAAGTTAGTTCTATTAGTAATCCCAAATTAATACATGACTACTTTCAAAGCTCCAAAATCCATTTTAGCTGTGATTGAAAAATGAATAAGGAATTTTCTATGGAAAGGTAACATAGATAAGAAAAGTAAAATTCATAACGGTGAAAATTCCCTATTACGGCAGAATTCATGGAATGGTTACCCATCATTATCTAACATCCAAGAACTTCAAAAGGAAAAATAAATTTTTCCTTTAATATGGGGTTCAATGGTGAAAGATAAATTTTATTGTGAAAATGATTACACTTGAAAAGTGATTTTGAAAGGCCTCGCCAATGTGTTTATACCTATTGAGCACTTGAAATACCAAGAGGGGGTGAATTGGTATTCACTGAAATTCATTGACTTTATCAATTTAAACATACATTCAAAACATCACATTCATTGGCTCATAATATATTACAACTTGTTACAATGGAGATTACATAATGGTGGACTCACTATTCAAGGACTCACTATCTAGAAAGAAGGAATGGTTCGCTGTTGGTGGCTCATTTCCAAGGGATCACTACCCATAATAGGAAAAGATAGAAGAAAGGGTGGCTCATTGCCAAAATGAATTGACAATACTTCATCTGCAGCATGTTGAAGATACAGTTCCAATTAAGCTCTAAAATTTAGCTTAACACACTTCATATTATGTTAGATTTCACACACACACACTCTACATACACACATCTCCTTCACACAATGAATCAATCTTGCATATATATCATAACCAATTGAAAGATCAATTAAGTCATCTTAGTCACATGAAATGTGCACCACATAACATGTAAAATTAAAAATTTAAAACACACATATTGTAGAATAAAAAAAAATGAACAACACCAAAATAGGTTGGAATGACCTATAATCTCTCCCATAAATTTTCTTCTTACATAGTTCAACTCTGCATGACCCTAAAATCCTTATGTTGGCACCACATAGAAAAATTGGTAAAGAAGTAACTGAATGAAATAACTCTCCATTCACAACTAAACACATGGATCACCAAAAAACTTTCTAGTTGGAGCATCCATACTTCTAAAATCTATGAACACTTCCTCAAAAGTGCAAAGGATAATATTCATCTATGGTATAATGTAGATCATTCTAGTATATAGTTTATACCAGTAACACTGCTATTACAAAGTCGATACTCTATCAACATGATCTTCAACTACAAAAGACATAGAATATTAAAAATTTGTATCTAAACACCTTCAATGCATGTCATCAACACCTCAAATTCTCATGACAATATATTGTAAAACGAAGGAATGTAGACAACAAAACTAGTTCACTATAACACTAAAATTGTACTCCAAGACTTAGCCAATTATCCACACCCTTTGATCTTCTCCGGACCAAAATTTTTGCATTTCTACAATGGGTTAACATCAATAAAAAAACCATACACCATCCATGCACCATCATTCTCATATTTCTAACAATATCCCACTTTGTCATTGATGGCAAGATACTCTCACTCTCCCAAAACAACTTAAATTACTGCCCCTTTGTCATCAATGGTAAAGAGCTCACTATATCACTCCCCCTAATTGATATATATATATACATGAGAGTATCTCCCCCTTTCTACTTCTCTTCTATACTAAACATACTTCTCTAAAAATCTCTCCCTTAGGAAATATTTGTATCAAATTAGATCCCCATAATAATATTATTCACCAAAAATTTACCAAAAATGTATAGCAACACCATCAACTACTTTTGTACATATACATTGAAATCAGAAAACTACATATACAAAACATAAATGTACACCTTCAACTAGAAAAGGTTAAAATAACCTTGTAAGACACCTTCATTTTGGCAAGGTATGCCTCCATGCCTCTCTCAACTACTTCCCAATCCTTAGCAAAGGAAAGAAAATAATTTTGAATTTCATACTACACATGGAGGTCTTATCCTTCTTCTAGAGAATTAGACACCAGATAATTATGTGTCACCTTATCTACACTAGCTAAAACTCTAGTTAAGAAAGTAAGTCTTGCACTTACCTAATCTCTGAGCTTATTGTACTACATTATGATCTTCCCTTTTTGTTCTTGTAGTAAGAAGAATTGACCATGCAGATTTTCTATTGTTTCTATTGTTGCACCATCTACATCATTTACTAGATCACATGCAGTAGAGACCTAAGAAATTTGTGACTCAATTGAGTCCATTTGATATTTTATGCTCCTTGTAGAAATAGTTTATTTCAAGAAAAACTGAAATAATACTTTAGCTTTTTCCAAGCATTTTTGTACTTCCTTCAAGTTACCTTGTAACTTACCATGTGTAGCACTACATTTATTAGAAATCTTAGTCAATCTCTTATCATTGACCTTGTTTTCCATTTCCTTCTCCAAATTTTCTTCTAAACTAGTAAAATATTCCTTAAAGTAATCTAACAACTTCAAATTTTTTACACCAAATAAAGAATTATCAATAGTTTCTCTAGGAGGTTTTTCCTATAACACCTTTACTAATTTTACCATTTATGCACTCTTCTAGTGTTTTTGAAGTATTTCCTTCCTTGCGGAGGCATGGAAAGCATCACCAAGCACTAACTTATGTAGGGAAAAAATCTTATCCATATCTACCTATCCTTGTTGCATTAGAATCTGCAGGAGCTTTGTAGAAACCGTCAATTCAAACTATAGTTGCATGTCTAATAAATCTTTCAAAGAATATGTAGAAGCTCTAGATAGTCGACCAACAGTTTTAGCATTTTCTCCTTCCTTCTTCTCACTTTTCTCCTTATCTCCACTACTAGAAAATTATTCAACATTATTTTTTTCTTCTATATACTTTACACCATCTGAAGGAGGAATTTTTCCTCCTTTTTTGTGCCTCTATCTTCTTGGGGACTTCTTATTTATCTTCTTGTCTCTTCTCAATATAATTCTCCATATCTAGAGGGGGGAAATTTTGATCATTTTGAGATTCATCTTTCTCTGGTACATTCTATTTATCATCTACCTTTTATCCTTCAACAACATTCTCCACATCCAAAGGGGTATCATCTATTACCATGTATTCTTGACCATCCTCATGCTCAGATACATGCTCATGTTGTTAATAAATAGGCTTATTACTTTCAAAAATAGATGTGTTATGCTACATTTAATATTCACTATCCAAAGATATTCCCAATTCTTTTGCAAGCTCTACAACATTCCATAGAGTCCCATTCTTTAGTCTTCCAATGTCTTCCTTATCTATATTCATTAGAGTGCTAACTCCTTACTTTGTTTTGTGTTTCCTACTATACAATTGAGAAAATTTAACTCTATCTTCACGTGTCAGATAAGAACCAATCTTCTCCAAGGAAAATGCCTTTATCTTTGCATCTTCATCAAAGGCTTGTTTCCTTCTAGCACTCAGAAAACTTTTAAGATCATCAAGGAATTGATTCTCAATTCGACCAAGGCTAGTATTGAATGTCATCATGTACTTAACAATATCCTCTTCAATTTTTTCCTTATCCTCATCATTTGAATCTAGATGCATTTTAGTTGTGTTTTCTAAAAGACCAAATTCTATAATACTATTAAATAGTGCTTCCAATTTCAAGGGGCTATGTTCCCTTATCATATGGACCTTTTCTTTCTTCTTTCCCTTACCTGTAGCTGATTCTTCTTTTACTGCTGAATTATAGCTATTTTCTCTTCTCTGAAAATAAAATTTTTCCTTTCTTTCTCTATTTCTTCACTTTCAGTGTCAACTATATCAATTTTTATTCTCTTTGCACTTTTCTCTTCCACAATGTCTTGAGACTTCTTTTGGATCAATTGTGGTTGCTCTTATTCTACATATTTCTCATCTTCACAACTAATTTATCTCTTCATTGTGGCATTTTATTTTCTTCTCCTCTTATGAGGAATTTGTTGCACAGATGGGCTAGATGTTTCTTTCCTCTTTGAAATTCTTTTAAGCTTTACTTTGAAGGCCTTAGACATAGTAGGAGAGGGGGCATAGGTCATAACTAACTTTCTTGTACTTGGAGTACCCTATAGAGCAATAGTAGTGGCTTTATATTTCTTTACAAAACCCTTGGGCATGCTCACCATCTCTTCCAACCAAGTTTACAAATTCTCAACATTCTCCTCAATATATTTCTTCTTCTTTTCTAGATTCACTTGATTGGATTGATCTACATATGTGCCAAATCTTTCCATAGATGGATTTTTTGGTTTGCTCAACACAACTTATACAAAACTAATAAGCTCTACTTTATTTGTACCTCATATCCAAGTTCTAGATCCCAAATTGTTCTAGGTTTAACTATGTCCATAAAGCAGTAATCTCTGCTAACCATAAAGATTATATTTCTCTTATACTTTTCAACTTCACTTGCTAGAATTCTATACCTTTTACATTTTTCCATGAAATTTCTTAGAAGAAACCCACAACATAGATTTATGGGTTTCTAGGTTTTGTAACATTCTCAAATGATCTCTTATTTGAATAGAAATTGGAATCTTATCTAACTATACAATGTTATTTTATCTAGGCACTTCTTTAAGAAAGTAAAATAGAAAAAGGATAACTAGAGTACCATACCAAAAGGGGTGCCTTGATTCTTTAGTATTCTACAAGTTCTCCATCAACTGTCATCTTAGGAGCTAGCACAAATCAATATCTACTACTTCTTTCACCATTTGATGAGTTGTGTGGATTATGGTGGCCGACATAGAGTTCTCTTTGTTTGTATAGAAAATTTTATACCCAATCATCATAGATGCACACTTCACCGCAAGATCATCTATATCATTTACTGTTAGCACTCATTTTTCAAACTTTTCTCTGGTGAGCTTCATTACCATGTCATTAGTTATGACCTTCAATGCTAGAACTAGTTAATTTTAGCACAACCCTATAACTACCCTAATAGCTTGATTTTTTTATCATGTGTGGCATATCCAACCATATGAATTTGTCATGAATTCACGTCACCACATATTTAAAACATTCATCCTCCTAATAGAAATTAGGAAAGTTATTCCATACATCAAGTTTCTTCTCCATTGAGCTCTTATATTTAGGTTTTAGTTCAAAATTATCTCCAATCAACACATTCACCCAATATTCAACCATCTTCCCATGATCATACTCTACCATTTTAGTATGAATTCACATCTACACATGTAGCCCCCCTCCAAATAAGTCTTTCTAGATTATTGGCGTAAGTGTTATTTGTTATTTTGGTTGATAATTATGCCTTGTTCAATTAGCTAGTTAAATTAAATTGTGGAGTCAAGAGGAATCTGACCATTCATCGAAGTTTAGAGCACACATAATTATATAGGTTTTGTTACATAGAAATGGATTATATGTGCCTTGGAACATAGTTATATAACCTTACATAGAGTTATATTCGATAATGGTTTATGTTGTGCTCAAAATCTAATTAAAATGTGCAGCTTGGGATGTAAGAATCTATTTCGATAGTTTGCACTTTTGTTTAGCTTCTGAAAAATACCTAAATATATATATAAACATATATTTAATTTTATGTGCATAGGTTAAATAAAACCTAAACGAAGGATGTCGAAAATTCTCTAGGGATTTAGTTATTTGAAAACTTTTGTCATTCTGGTATTAGCATGTATTTCGTTACTCGTAATGGCAACATGGATTTAATTAAAGTATTAAATTAAATTATTAATTTTTTTTGAAGGGGTAATGATTTAATAGAATATATTATTTCTTTATCTAAGATGAAATTGTAAACTACAATTATAAATAATAAGTATCTCAAATTTAAAATAGATTGATAATCCACTCATTATTGAAGTTTATTTATAAATTTAAGATAATTCATGAATATGTAAATAAAATATAAAATTGCATTTATAAAAAATGCTTTTCTCAAATTTAATTTAATGGATTAGTCATCCATATATGAATGCAGTTTAATAACAAATTCCAAACAAATACTTGGTTAAAGAAGTGAATAAAGGGAAAATAAGGGATAAATATATTATTATTTACCTGTTTACCTAGATAAATGATAAATAAGAGTAATATATATTGCTATAATAAATAAACTTACAAGACCATCAAGGAAGTACACCTGTTCCTCCTGGTGCTCTCCACCTTGCTCCAACTCTATCCTTCTAAGTGCCATGAGTCTTGTTTAAGCATCCACTTTTTGTCTGCAGTTCACGTGTCTCTCTAAGCATTCTCTTTCTTTGCATGAGAATAGGTGAGAAGGCTACGTGCCTCGTTTATGTTTTGGGAAGGCATCTGGTGCTTGAAAGAGGGGGGAATGTGCAGATATCGGGGGGCAGTGTGCTTCACTAATTCTGAGATTTTAGGAGCTTCCGGAGAAGATTTACGGGGGGTAAACATTCTACAATTATTATTGGAGGTAAGCCCCTTTCACCTTGCTTACCTAAGCCCTGTATTTGCGGGAGAATGCATAGTCCTTGAATGTCGCTTAGCGCAAAATTACTTCCAGCGCCTGTCCGGTGATTGTCTAATATTCAAAATGGGGAACACATATCCCAGCTGCAATACGTACATATATCATTTCGATGCCTTATTTTTACTTTTTGCGTTAGTAAGCCATGCTTTGGAGTCGTAATAGCAAACTCTACAAGTATCATTCAAAATCAATAGAAAATTCATGCCTCAAATTTGTTATGCTATAGGTTAAGGTCCGAGTTTGCAGTTTGAGTCTTAGGCATATCCCTATTTAATTTCTTTTGTGCAGTCTGTACTGCAGGAATAAACTAACTTATGTTGTTTTATAATGGTTGATATTCTACTCATGTTGAATGAGTTGGGTTCGATAGATATATGAAAACTCAATTATATTTGTAATATAATAACGGCTGTAGATGCGTGAAGTATGGGCAGCCCTCATCCTCCAAACCTGCATGATTGAGCGCACCTAGAAAACAAGCAAAGCTTATAGTGTTAGGATTTATTTCAGAGTACTTCGTTGATTCAATGATTTTGAGAGCTTCCTTGTAAAATCCATTTTGTGCACTCTACATTGGTCACCTCCATCCCATGGGAAACCTATCACTGCTGCGGTGATTAGACAATGGAGGGTGTATAAATTCAAATAATGTTCCTGACGCCATTGGCAACCTATCTCAGCAGCAACACTCGAACATAGAAGACTGTAGAGGTAAAAATTTAGTATTCCTGTTCTGTTGGCAACCTGTCACATCTACTGTACTTGAAAATAGAATGCGTAGAGGTTTAAATAATCTCTCTGATTTCATTGTCAACTTGTCTCAACCACCGCACTTGAAAGTAATAGGAAGTTTAAAAGGGTTAAATAATCCCTCCCATTTTGGCGTAGGCAGAGAGGGTGCTGGTAAATGTTGCGGAAACTAGCTTTACATCTGCCAATTACATTTGCTTAAAAGTGTCTTAGGCCGCTGACCCTCCAGTATTGTGGGATATTTGAAATAGAACACATAGCTATAGTGTACAACCTATTTTTCTGATTATTTCTTTTAGAATCACTTTATTCTCCACAAAATAGCGTATTTGCTTAAAATGATGGAAATGATTCACATCTCTCAGACCCTTTTCCCTTGCTAAAGGTTTTATTCGTACCTTGCCATATTCCCCATGCTTTGCTAGCATAGCTGACTATTGGCATTAGAGGTATAACTAAAATCTTGAAGCAGAAAATACAAATTTAGAGGTTGCAAGCCCAACACAGAAATCTCCAAATCATAAACTAAAGTCTACAACTGGTTTGCTTGAATTTCCAATCTGGGTAGATAATGTCATTCTGAAATGACAAGCTATCTTCATGTAGACGCCATATCTGAGTTACTAGCATGCAACACTTATGGGCTCATGCTTTGCAATCTTTTCTGCAAATAGTGAAAAGTTCTCATATCATGCATTCAACTATAAAATATCTGTGTAAGTTTATTTATCTGTACAGAAGTTAAAGTTC
Source organism: Sequoia sempervirens (assembly GCA_007258455.2). Lineage (NCBI taxonomy): Eukaryota > Viridiplantae > Streptophyta > Pinopsida > Cupressales > Cupressaceae > Sequoia > Sequoia sempervirens. Next base: position 38,588,661 of record VDFB02105785.1, on the reverse strand, counting down.
CCTTCCGCTTTTCTTAGCCTGGTTCTGATATCTTATGTTGTGCGGGAGCATTTATGAGAGTATTTCTATACATACTTATATATTCCTACACTTATCTTTCAATCTGAAATAGTATTTAGTTGAGTCTTTAATTATTTTAATTCCTTTATTTTCACCAATTTCCTTACCAAAACCGTTATTCTTTGAGGTATACTTGTAGATTTGAAAACAAAATGCCTCTCCTCTAAAACCAGCTGATACAAATGAGTTGAACAGCAGAAAGAAGAAAAAAATAGTTATAAATAGTTCATATACTACGCTACTCAAAACCTCTCATAAAGAATTATGATCCAAAGATATTCAATGATATTCAGAACCAAAAAAATATGCTCTATTTTCAAAACAGAGTTTTGTTCATATTGCAGCCTAACATAGATTACATAAAAGGCTGGGAATAAATAGAACTCACAGCCTTGCAACGGAAGCAAACAGACTTAAGAGAAAAAACAAACTACAACTTACAAAAGGCAGCCTAAAACCAACGCATGACAAAGGCATGCTTTATTGGATGAAATGAAACAAAAAGAACTACATTAAAACAAAAAATAGCTAAGAATAGTAGAAGCTATCTTTGCTATGCATAGTAGATTTTTCCTTGTTGGAAAAGCAGGAATCTCCATCGCATCAATTATCTTCATACTCCCCCTTGATGCTAAGAGGGTTCACAATCTGATCTCGAAGTAACATAAACTGATCTCTTGCAACTGCTTTGGTGAAGATGTCTGCTAACTAATCCTGAGTGCTGATGTGTTTCAATTCAACTTCCTTCTTTTGTAATAAATCATGGATGAAGTGATACTTCAAATAAAAATGCTTTGTTCTACTGTGATGGACTGGGTTCTTTGCTAACTTGATGGCACTTATATTGTCACAATAAATCACTGTAGGCTAAATTTGTTTCTCACCAATTTCTTCTAAAACTTTTCTAAGCCAAAGAGCTTGTGTACCTACTAAGGTGACTGCAACATACACTGCTTCTGTGGATGAGAGAGCAACCATGCTTTGTTTCTTGGAACTCCAAGTAATCAAACCAGAACCAAAGGAGAAACAATTTCTAGATGTAGACTTACGATCATCCATGCTACCTCCCCAATCTGAATCACTAAAGCCAACAAGATTGAACCTTTTAGAAGAGTAGTAATGAATACCAAAATCTAGAGTGCCTTTCACATACCTCAAAATTCTTTTAGCTGCCTTCATGTGTATTTCTGATGGATTTGTCATATACCTTGAAACAAGTGAAACTGAATATGCAATATCAGGCCTTGTGTGGATTAAAAACATCAAACTCCCAATAATACTTTTGTAAGCTATCTCATCAACTAATTCAGCACCATCATCTCTAGACAACACAACTCCATGAGAACTTGGAGTGGAGTATGGTTTACAATCAACCATGTCAAACTTCTTCAACATATCTTTTGCATATTTGGTTTGGAAAATGAAATTTTCATTTTTACATTGATAAACCTCCATTCCTAAAAAAAATTTCATGAGACCAAGATCTTTCATTTCAAATTCTTTCATCATAACAATTTTGAATTCATCTTTCATCTTAGAACTACTACCCATATACAACAAATCATCAACATACAAACTTATAATAAGAATATCATTACCTTCTTGTTTGTAATAAAGGGTAGGTTCACTCTTACTTCTCTTGAAGCCATTCTCTTGAAAGTATCCATCAATTCTTGCATACCATTCTCTTGGTGCTTACTTGAGGCCATACAAATCCCTCTTCAATTTGTAGGCATGATTCTCTTTTCCTTCCACTTGAAAACCTTGTGGCTGTTCCACATATACTTCCTCTTCTAAGTACCCATTCAAGAAGGAACTTTTCACATCCATATGATGTATGCTCCAATTCTTTTGAGCTGCTAATGAAATCAACATTCTGATGGTCTCTTATCTTGCAACTGGTGCAAACGTCTCTTCATAGTCAATCCCATACTTTTGTGTGAAGCTTTTAGCAACTAATCTTGCCTTACGCCTTTCAACACTTCCATCACTGTTATGCTTAGTCTTGTAGATCCATTTGGTGCCAATCTTCTTCTTGTCATGTGGAAGCTCTGTAAGCTCCCAAGTATCATTCTTATGAATGGAATCCATCTCTTCTTGCATTGCTTGCATCCAAACCTCATTAGTACATGCTTCTTCAAAACATGATGGTTCAAAATCAGCCTTGGTAAATAAAGCAAAATTAACTGTCTCACCTATTGGATTTTCTTCATGTGCTTGATTGGCACTCCTTTGATAAATATCACTCAAACTTTTTACCTTCCTTCTAGAACTTGGAGTTGAAGTTGGACTTGAAGAATTAGATGAGGGGCTGCTTGGTGGATTTATAGCACTTGGAACAGCAACATTAGTGGGCTGCTCATGATCAATATCATCATTCAAAATAGATTTTGACTTCTCCATATGGCCTTTTTGATGACCATAAACTCCCCCTTCATCAAAAATCACATCTCTTGAAACAATAAGCTTATTAGTGAGAGGATTATATAACCTGTAAGCTTTTCTTTCCTCACTATACCCAACAAAAATACATGACTTAGTTTTTGCATCTAACTTTTGTCTATTCTGATCAGGTATATGAACATAAGCTAAACAACCAAAAACTCTGAAATGATTAACATTAGGCCTTTTGTCATACCATGCTTCATAAGGAGTCATCTTCTCAAGTGCACTGGTAGGACTTCGATTGACAATGTATACTGCTGTAGCAATTGCATTTCCCCAATAAGAGTTACTTAATCCCTTGGTTTGTAACATGCTCCTTGCCATTTCTACCACAGTGCGGTTTTTCCTTTCAGCTATCCCATTTTTTTGAGGTGTGTATGGAGTGGTGAGTTGCCTCTTGATGCCATTCATATCACAATAATCTTGAAAGGATCTTGAACAAAATTCTCCTCCATGATCAATCCTTAAACATTTGATTTTGCACCCTTTCTCATTTTCCACAAGTGCTTTAAACCTCTTGAATGTATCAAGGGCTTCATCATTAGCCTTCAAAACATACACCCAACATTTTCGTGAGTAATCATCAATAAAAGTGATAAAATATGATGACTTACCCAAACTCTTTGTTTGCATAGTTCTACAGATATCTGAATGAACAAGTTGAAGGGGGTAATGGGCCCTCCATGCAGTGCCTTTTGGAAACTTTTCCCTTGCATGCTTTCCTTTAGCACATCCTTCACAAACCTCCTTGTGCTCTCCAACCTTGGGCAAACAAGAAACTAATGCTTGTGAGGTCAAAAGCTTCAAACTAAGAAAGTTTAAATGGCCATACCTTAGATGCCATAGCCAACTTGTATCCTCAAATGCCATATTGGCAAGGCTGCTGTTATGTTCACCAAATCTCAATGGGAGCATCCTATTTTTCATTATAGGAACAACTGTGACTACTCTGTTTCCCTGACTCTTATCAAAAATTGTACATTTCTTATTTTCAAAGACAACTCTATAGTTCTTCTCACATAATTGTCCAACACTTAACAAATTATGTTTTAACTTAGGAGTGTAATAAATATCTTTAACACTCTTCATACCTTCTTTTGTGTGGACCTCCATAGCACCTTTTGCAGCAACCACCAATGATTTATCATCACCGAGCTGAATCTTTGACTTGAAACTTTCATCCTTTGTTGAAAACAAGTTCCCATTCCCTGACATATGGTTAGAGCATTTAGAATCTAGGTACCAAACATCTTTACTAGTATTTTCACCTTTAGAATAAGATAAAAATAAATTATCTGGAGGATTTTCATAAGTTTCTTGAGCATAATTAACATTTTTACCTTCTTTTAATCTACATTCTCTTTCAAAATTTCCATACCTATTACAATGGTAACATTGAACATTCCTTTTATCAAATCTTCCTCTACCTCTGCCTCTCGAACCACCTCTTCCTCTTGAAAAACCTCTGCCTCTACCTCTTGAATTATTCTGATTTTGACCTTTACCTTGGCTTTGATTGCCTTTTCTACTACTGCTGCCATCATCATTCTTTGTGATTTGTACTTTAGAGGAAAAGGCTTTCTCAACACTTTCTCCAAAATAATCTTTTAGTCTTTCTTCATGTGATATCAAAGATCCAACGAGGTGATCGAATTGAAGGGTTGTCAAATCCTTACTTTCTTCCATTATTATGGCGACGTGATTCCATCTTGGTGTGAGAGATCTCAACACCTTTTTTTATCAGAACCTCAGTGTTCATAGTTTCTCCAAGTGTAGCCATCTTATTGACCACATATTTTACTCTGACACAATACTCAATCACTTTCTGCTTCTTCCATCTTTAAATTCTCAAATTCTCTCTTTAATGTCTATAGCTTGACAACTTGGACCTGATCACTACCTTGGTAAGCTCCTTTTAGAGTCTTCCAGACATCTTCAGCTGTCTTTGCACCTGCAATTCTTGGAAATAGACTCTTGTCTAGAGCTATTTGACTATGAAACAATGCTTGAAACAATAGCCTCCTTCCTGGTTGTTCTTTCATTGACTGGGAGGGCATTCCAATCAACTGGCTCCTAGTAACCTGATTCAACAATCTCCCACAAATATTTTCCTATTAAAAAAGTCATCATTTTTATACACCAATAATCATACTCATTTCCATCAAATTCTGGAATGGGCAAGCTGTTAGAATTCGACATGATAATCTTTGGCGAAATTCCAACAACTAGATCTTAAACCCAAAACAAAAAACCTGCTCTAATACCAATTGTAGATTTGAAAACAAAATGCCTCTCCTCTAAAACCAGCTGATACAAATGAGTTGAACAACAGAAAGAAGAAAAAAATAGTTATAAGATAGTTCATATACTACGCTACTCAAAACCTCTCATAAAGAATTATGATCCAAAGATATTCAATGATATTCAGAACCAGAAAAATCTGCTATGTTTTCAAAATAGAGTTTTGTTCATATTGCAGCCTAACATAGATTACATAAAAGGCTGGGAATAAATAGAACTCACAGCCTTGCAACGGAAGCAAACAGACTTAAGAGAAAAAACAAACTACAACTTACAAAAGGCAGCCTAAAACCAACGCATTACAAAGGCATGCTTTATTGGAAAAAATAAAACAAAAAGAACTGCATTAAAACAAAAAACAACTAAGAATAGTAGAAGCTATCTTTGCTATGCATAGCAGATTTTTCCTTGTTGGAAAAGCAGGAATCTCCATCACATCAATTATCTTCATAATACTATCCAAAGATCAAACAAGGTTTATAGATTTATATCTTCTGCAGTCAACACCATTCAGATTTAATCATAAGCCAGAAATTCAGCCCCTTCATTAGCTATTTAAATTAGATTGAAAGTTTTTTTTTCTTTAAAAAAAAAAAAAGCCTACAAATTCTAGTTAAGGAAACCATGATTTGTATTTTCTTTATTAATTTCCAAAACTGGTGCTTGTTCAAAGTTGTGGCAATATGTATTCTTCACTAATTTTATTTTGATTGTTGATAAGGTTTAAATTTCCAAAGCTAGCTGTACCAAAGATGCTAAGTGTTTTTGTTATTTTCAAATAATAATAGTTCTTAATTGAATGTAATGATTTTAGCACACCAATCAAGAAAGAAATGATTGATGTAATTACCTTCTCTTATTCTCGAGGAATTCATTTACCAATATTTAACAATTAGAACAAGCTGCATTGTAAAGTAGTTGTTAATCCGTTGATAATAAAGTGCCTAGTATGGATGATTAGACTTATTCCATAGAAGATTTATTTATTTATTTCGGCACCTAAATAAGATTTATATTTAGGAAGGATAAGGATTTGAGCATGTAACATTAGGAATTTTAAAAAATAATAAATATATATATATATATATCCTTATAATCTGCATTCCTCCCCTTTAGGGAAAATGGATATTAAGTAAATGTTAAAAGGAGTTTTAAAATATATTTATTTGTATAAATTATTCTTTATACTTATAACTCTTAAATTTATTGTTAGAAAATAAATAATGGATAGTTTTAATAATTAAATTAATAATAATTAAATACTATGGATAATAATAAAATATAAACAGATTGAATAGAATCTCTTCAAAATGGATATTTTGAATGTATAGGGAAATTTATGATTAATTCACTAATATCAATGTGTATAGTTAGTGGGATTAAAAAATATATTTTTTAATGGTTTCTATAATAAATTTAAAAGTTCTTTTTGTGTGAGAAGATAAACTGTAAACGATGTTTTGAATGAAGACATTGCTTGTTGATTTGTAGTGATAGTAAACTACGTGTGATAAGATATGTAATGGGATAATTAGAAAATATGTTTATATAACTTCTTTAACGAAGTTTTAATTGATGAAGATTAAAATGTAACTGATCATTTAATGTTCTCCTTTTTAAGAGTATTACTGTGGTGGATATATATATATATATATATATATATATATATATATATATATATATATATATATATATATATATATATATATCATCTTTCTATGGTTGTTAGCACTCTAAATGATCCTTGAAAGGGTTTAATACATTAAGTTAACATTTCATAATTTCATTAAGTTATAGAGTGCAAGTGTTATTTGTTAGATTCATACATGATTATTGACAATGATTTGATATCTATTGAAAGTTTATTTATATTGATGAAATGGGTATATTGTATAGTTTTTACCTTTATAATCAATAATTTTGATGATGGATTTGATTTGGAATTTAAAGTTGACACAGATTTTTGCGGTTGAATTGTTTGGAGTTTTTTTTATATATTAGCAGTAATTCAGATGAAGGTTTCATTATGATATTGTCTCTTTTATTCCTCACTTGTCATTTTTATGGAAATTATATAGTAATTTTGTGGTTTCCTTGATGTAAGTATTTCTTTTTGTGTTAATTTTGATTGAGGAGACTATTGCATTACCTTTCTAGTCGTATTTTGAGATGGTTGGGAACTAGAAGTATTTGAATTACCTTCAGTGGAAGTTTGTTGTTTTTCGATGTTTAAGGCTTCTAGAGGCAATGGAGAAACTTGGTTTATGGTTGATTCTTCCATGATTGGACCTTATGATTCATTGAACCTGATTCTGATTTTTGCGTTCTTGTGGGTGGTACCTCCTTTGTTCTTTATTTTAGTGATATGGAATGGGATTGCGAGATGGTCCTTGCTTCATATGCTATGAGATACATACACTTTTTATTTTTATGTGAGTTGAGGTACACCTATTGCTTGTATTTAGTTTTTGGTTTCGTAGGGAGAGTGGCTCTTCATGGGGGCTGGCACACAAAGGGGTTGTTAGGGTAACCCATGGAAGAGTTGTTTAATAAGTGATAACCTAATAAAATTAATTAGTGGACTTGGGTAGTTAAAAACTAGAAAATATTAATTATGAGCCTCACCCATATTGTTAGTGCTTTCACAGGCTAAGGATGGGATGAGAAGAGCTAGTTGGTAAGATCACTACCTTGTCCTCATGAAAGGTAAGTGGTCTCACATGAGTCACCCTATGGAGCAGTCGCCTTGAGATAGGCAGCTTGGATAACCATAGATAGAGGCGGTACCTTGTGATAGGTTGCATGGAAAATCCATGTAAGGCCATGCGATGACACTCTCCTACAGTACCCATTTATTCTCCCTTATTTGCTTTCCTCTGGGAGTGTTAATTGAATTGTTGATGTTGTGGAGGAAATTGGTTCTTGGTGTTTGTTGTTGAAGCCTCCAAGTTCTATCTTTTAGTGTTGCACACATGCCTCATGGAAACTTGATTGATGTTAATGAAAGGTGCCCTTGATATTTATTGTTGGTTGATATTGTGATATCATTTGAAGGCTTTGGATCCTATTGTTGTTGGCACCTCTTATGGTTACTTAGTGTTGATCTATAATATTGATATTAGGTTTTGATGGAATTTTCATTATTTTGTTGTGGCTATGTGATGGAATTGATTATGGGTTGTTATCTTATGTCATCATTATCCTAGTTGTGAAGTCTGGTTTTCTTTTGGTTTGTTTGACTGGTTGGGTTGAGGAATGGGGATCTCTCTTGTCAACTCCTAGCACAGGGGGTGGACTTTTAGATCCACATGGTCGGGTGGAATGTGCCACGCACCCCATTGAGTCCCAAGTCGAGGTTTGAGATATGTAGATTTTTCCACTTGGGTATGTGTAGCATCATCATGGAAAAAAGAGGCCCTTAAGTGGCAAAAAACTTAGAAAAATTAGAGTTAGGAAACTTGATGAAAAAATTTGAATAAGTTGTCTATATTATTTCAAAAATATGTAAGAATAGAATCTATAGCAAATTGAATGTAGTTTCTAAACTACTAGGTTTGTTTAAAAAAAAAATCTATTTGGTGAAAATTTGAAATTTTAATGCAATAGTACTTAAATTTCAGGAAAAATGGAAGAAGTAGGTGTTCGTCTAACCACCCTAAACACAATAAAATGATAATATTTTTTTATAAGATTTTAGATATAATTAGAAGACTCGTGTCCCAATGTGATGCATATTTTTTTGTAATTTTTTTCCAAGTAAATAATTAATTATGAATTTTTTATTACAACTTTTAAAAAATATAAAAAACTCATATGTCTAACCACCTTAACTTGGTCAAAACTTCATAAAATTCAAATTTTCTTTTTCTAATCCTATAGTATGTGAAGCATAGAATGTGACACTTGTTTTGAATTCAAAAAATGTGATACAGTTTGAAAGCTATAGATGTTTTTCAATCAGTCTATCAATTAGGACTTTACTTGTAATTTGAATAGAAAATGGATAATAATTATTTATTAAACTCAAATTAAAGAACAATTTATATTCATGGAAATATGAGAATCTCCTTTAAAAACCCTTTTCATTTCATCAATTTTGGGTAAAAAAAAAGTCGTCAGCCACATACCCATCATATTGCCACTTTTTGGCCCATCATGATCCTACACATACCCACTTGTAGCATCTCCAGGATTGTACCCAAGTCAAATCTAGTCTCATTACTTTGTATTCACCTTTCTAGTTGTATCATTCTATCTTATTGTATTGTTTCCATTCATGTTGGGGAACACTTCTGTATTACTGTCACTCTTGCACAATGTAACTTTTATTCTTATCATTGTAATGAATGTAACCTTTGACCTTAATTTATGATATCTGATGGATACTTGTTATGTTTGAAATGTATATTGATACTTGGTACTATTATGAGTTTTCATTTCCCAATATGAAATTATTAACAATGTTGTATCTGTGGAAATATTTATCAATATGTTCGTAGATGTGATAGGTGGTTTTACTTATATCATGATGTGGATGTTTGAATGTCGTTAGTAATACCAAATAATGGTTAAGTGGGATCCTTGTAGTTAGTTAAACATCGTCTTGGTATGGGTTACATTTTTAATGATATCATGTGTACCCCAGAGGATGTGGTTTATGATGTATATGTTTCACTACAATGTATGTGATGGTTGTTCATATCCATTTTTTGACATATCTCTCTTTGAAAAAAAAATTCTTGTGCTTTTTTTTTTGTAAGTCTCTTGTTGTCCTTTGGGGTTCACGTGACAGGGTGTTAAATCACATCCTCTATGTGCATCACACTATATGGAACCCTTGAAAATGCCCATTTAGGGTCAGTCTCTATGGATTTATATGGGTTATTTTTTAATTTAGCTCTTGGCTACTCCAAAACATGAATAATTTGAGGAGTAAATATCTTGAATCTTCATAGAGCTAAGGTTTGCAAGAAAAAGCTGATAAATACCTTTGGAGTATGTAGGTAGGGTTTTAAGTAGAAATTTGGAATCACTTCAAATAATATTTTCACTACTCTCTACTTCAAATACTCGATGAAAAATGACTTTAACATATGAAAAAAGGCATATAAATTATTTTATAGTGACCTAAAAAGAATTAATCTGAGTTGATAAAGCTAGACCAAAAAAGCTGGCGAACCCACACTATGTTTTCAAATGCACCTTCAATCACTCCAAAAATATTCACAATAGGATATTTCACACCATAGATACCATCAATCGATCAATGATGTCAATCTACACATGTACTAGTGTGTTGAAGGAATCAACTCCACATATTTGGTGAGGGCATTAAAGGTTTCTTTTTAAATCTCCCCCTAAGCCAAAGCTCTTTATCGAGTTTCTAAAGGAAAAATTTGTAACATAGGCTGGCACAAACTCACTCTTCAATTTAGTCTTTACCTTTTTCTTCCATTTATTATTCATTTCATTCTTCATCTCAACTTGATCAAACTTCTTTATTAGATTGGTCTTCTTCTATGAAATAGAGGTTTTCACATTCTTACTTCTGCCAAACTTAGCTATGTTCCCTCATTAATTGCATATATGATATATGAGAATTAAAAAAAAAAAAACTTCTTGTAATTTTATATCTATAATTAAAATCCTTACTCGCAAATAAGTTATATGCATAATAGTAACCATTGAAAGATTGAAACATCATATACCATTATTCTAACCATTCATCATCTAACTTATATATTCACTAGTTTTATGACCAAATCTATTACATGTAAAACACTGACCAAGAATTATTGAACATTTTGATCCATTATGCTTCTACACTATACAACTCTATGTTGAAATTTATTGCAAGATTAATAGTAACCATTGAAAGATGAATACCTTTGTGTAGTAGGTTGTTTGATAGGAGGCCATTTGAAATTCTACTTCTAGACCTATTTGACATTACTCTTCTTATCCCTAGTCTTCCTTTGTTGATCATTCTTCTTTTCAACATTGTTTGGAGTATGATTTTCCTTTGAAATTTATCCTTTTTCAAACCCCAATCCTTCTTTTTCCTTAGAATCCTTTTTATTTGCAATCATCTCATTAATCAAGGTGGATGTCTTCTTGAATTTATCTTCTTTAATTTTTTCATTCTCTGGATCTTATCTCAAAGTCATAATTTCTTGTTCAAGTTTTGAAAATTCTTTTGATTTATCTTTCAATTTGACATTCAAGTAGTCTTCAACTCTTTTTCCTTCTTCAACTTGCACTTTCAAATTAGTGATTGTTTCATTTTATTTCTTGAGCTACTAATTTGTTTCCTTGAATATTTCTTTAGATTTCTTGAGTTGTTCCCTCAACTTCCTAATGCACTCACTTGCATCCTTAAGATTCTATTTTAGATATTTATTCTCACATTCTATTTTATCCAAATCATAAAGGGGTGATTTGAGTTCTCCTTCTATATCAAATTCATAATATTCTTTAATAAACCCTTCAATGATAATCTATTATGAAGTAATATGATACTTCCTTATAGTCATGTTAAACATTGAAGATCTACCTCAACGATCAAGCCAATAGAAGGAACTGAGCTTTGATAGCAATTGTTGAACACCCAAAATAATGAGAGGCGGGTGAATTAGTATCGACTGAAATTCATTAGTTTTATCAATTTAACCATCCATTCAAAACATCACAATAAAATTACTGTAATAGAAAGGAACATATAAAGCATACATCACATTACAGAACACAAGAAGACTAGATTTATGAGGAAAACGCTTGAAAGGTAAAAATCATGATAAGGATTATCTCACAATACATTATAACTAATTACAATAGAGATTACAAAATGGTGGACTCACTGTCTAGAAAGAAGAATGGCTCACTATCGATGGCTCACTACCAAGGGATCACTACCAAGAATAGAAAAGGTAGAAGAAAGTGTGGCTCACTACCAAAATGAACTACTAATAATGCATCTACAACATGCCAAAGATATAGTTCCAATTTAGCTTTGAAAATTGACTTAACACAATTCATACTTCACCACTACAAATTTGTCACTTCATATTACATTAGATTTCACACACACACACCTCCAAGTCGCACAATGAATCAACCCTACATATATACAAAAACCAACCAAAACATCAATTATGTTTCCTAATTGCATGAAACATGCACCATATAACCTAACGACTCAAGAATTTAACACACACACCTTGCAAAATAAACCAAAATATGGGTATGTGCAGGATCATGATGGGCCAAAAAGTGGCAATATGATGGGTATGTGGCTGATGACTTTTTTTAACCCAAAATTGATGAAATAAAAAGGTTTTTTAAAGGATATTCTTAGCTTTAAACCAATATAAATTATGCTTTAATTTGAATTTAATAAGTAATTATTATTCATTTTCTATTCGAATTACAAGTAAAGTCCTCATTGATAGGCTGATTGGAAAACATTGATAGCTTTCAAACAGTAGCACATTTTTTGAATCCAAAACATGTGTCACATTCTATGCTTTACAAGTTATAGGATTAAAAAAAGAAAAATTGAATTTCATGAAGTTTTGACCAAGTTAAGGTGGTCAGACATACGAGTTTTTATATTTTTTAAAAGTTGAAATAAAATATTCATAATTAATTATTTACTTGGAAAAAAATTACAAACAAAAAAATGCATCACATCGGGATATGATTCCTCTACTTATATCTAAAATATTAGAAAAAAATATTATCATTTTATTGTGGTAAGGGTGGTCAGATAGACACCTACTTATTTTTTCCATGAAATTTAACTACTACTACATTGAAATTTCAAATTTTCACCAAATATATATATATATTTTAACAAACCTAGTAGTTTAGAAACTACATTAAATTTTCTATAGATTCTATTCTTATATTTTTTTAAATATATATAAGTTATTCAAATTTTTATGTCAAGTTGCCTAACTCTGATTTTTCTAAATTTTTTGCCACTTAATGGCCTATTTTTTACATGATGATCCTGCACATACCCATATGCACAAAAAAAAAAGGTCATCATGACCTATAATGATTCATAAATCTTCTCCTTACATACTTCAACTTTGCACCACCCCAAAAGCCTTAGGTCAGAACCACATAGAAAAGTTGGTTAAGCAATAACTAAATGTACCAAATATTCATTCATAACTTGACACATGGATCACCAAAACACTTTCCACTTGGACCACAAATAGTTTTGATGTCTGTAAACATTTCCTCAAATTTTCATAGCATAAAATTCATCTGTGGTGGAATGCAAAGCATTCCAATATGCACTTTGTACTAGTAACGCTACCATTACAAAGTTGATACTCTGTCAACATTATCTTCAACTATAGAAGAAATACAAGCTTGAAAATTTGTATTTGAACACCTTTAGTGCACATCATCAACACCTCAAAATCTCATGACAAGATATTACATAGTAGAGCAATGCAAAAAATAATTCACTCTAACACTAAAACTGCACTCTAAGACTTATTCAATTATCCACACCATTTGGTCTTCTTTGGACCAACACTTATATATTTCTACAATTTTTTAACATCAATGAAAACACCATACACCATCCATGCATTTTCATGCTCATATTTCTAACAATTCCAAGTGATAAAAAAAAAGAGAACATTTTAAAGCATAGGATCATATTCAAATCAAATGAACTTGATAGGTTAATCTCGGACCCATCTAAAATAGGGTTTTACTTAGTCAATAAAGGTTACAATTCCATAATTAGTAATGGTGTACATATAGAAATTCAAAGAGCATACACTATCTATTGGAATGATATCATTCTCCCTAAGGTAGGTTGTTTCACATGGTTGGCTCTAAAAAAGAATATTATTACAAGTGATAGGCTTTCAAAGATGTTGATATCAGCCCCATTAAAGCATATTCTATGTGATGAACTTTTTGAAGATCCAAATCATCTTTTTGTACAATGCTTGTTTGCTCAAAGTTGTTGGTTGTTTATAAAAAATTAAGCTAAATTGGTGTTCACCACTACCAAACACTCTATGGGATTTATTCACAAGCTATCCCATTCTCCATAAATCAACTCTATTTGTAAGTATAGGGTAGGTACACCTCCAATTATTATATACAATACATGGAGGGAAAGAAATAAGAGGATCTTTATAAAAGAAGTGCCAAAAAAAGATAATATGTTATGTAATATAGAGAAATTTGTTTCATAAGTAACCAATGCACATGTTCAAAAATAAAAAAGTGTGGGATATCCTTTCGCGGATTGGGATTCAAATATCATGAAGTGTCAACTAGGTTCATCTTGCTCTTCCATTTCAAGGAATCTTGTTTTAGAATATAAAACCAACACTAGATAGGAGAAAATATATTGGATTAGTAAGAGAGAATTTAGGAAAGTTAGCAATAGGGTGTATAATTAATGATTGTTATGGGTTTCTTATGGGTGCAAAGTCAAATAGACTTCCTCATGGAACAAATAATGTTGTAAAATCCCAAGCTCTCCTCCATGGATTAAATCTAGTCATAAGTCTCAAGTTAACCAAAATAAAAATTGAATGGGATTCTCTTTTGATAATAAACACCTAGAAGTAAAGGCATGCTCACAATTGGAAAATATCTTACAATTTACATGATTGGCTCCTAATGAACCAATTAGGTTCATACCAAATCACCCACTACTATAGGGAAGGTAACTAGTTAGCATATTTCTTCGCTAATATAAGATTTTATCAACCCAGGAAGATGAAATGTTCTATAATCATAATTTTATAAATTCATTTAAAAAATTGGTAGATATCATTTCTTATGAAGCTTTAAGTACAGGATGCAATAAAGTTTTTATTAAAAGAAAGGGGGAAAATTGCATTGGAATAGGATAATAAGTAGTGCTATAGTTGGTTATTTCTCACATATTTTGGATTTTCTAGGGACTCTCATCATATCAAAGTTTTAAAAGTTTATGGTGCCAAGCTACCAAATAATCCTTTTGATGATTAAATTTCCAAATAGATAAGTCATCAATACTCATGCAATTTCAGATGGCATCACATTGAAATGTGATGCTATGATAGGGTGGAAAATCAATTACAAACACAATTTGATCCAACCCAAACCAATCCTTTGCCCTTACAACTCCATTTCATCCACTCTTAACTATTCAACCTAGTTTCCTTGTAGGTCTCCAAATTGATGTTTTCACAAATATTTTTTAGAGAAGACCCACAGTCATCAAAATACTCACCCTTTCAGACCCCCATTCTTCTCTCACAAAAAATTACTCAAAAACTCAATAGGTCTGTTTGGACCAACTCCACCAAAATCAGGTTTCTACACTATCTAGACACCAAATTAGGTCTCTTTTACAAAGGACCTCCCCTCTAAACCTTCTATCAAGTATAAATAACTATTGATAAACCTTTTTATGGTCTCAAAACCACCAAATCACCAACCTCTCAGAATTAGAACACCCCTTAACACTCAGATCCACCAAACCCTAGCTTTAGACCCTTTTAAACCATGAACAAGGAGGGTTATTGAAAACTAATGCTCTAGACCTTCTCTCAACCTACCATTGCTTCAATTACAATAAAATATTCCTACACTTTCCCAAAATTCCATTACCTTGTCTTTGGAAACATTGTTTCATGAAAAGCTCACCCTAAATCACCATTTTTCAATCCAAAATGCACGAAATGTTAACTAGGGCATCAATCCCAGACCATCAAATGATCTTCCCTACCCTCAAAATCATGCAAATGCCTAATTCATAGTGTATATTACCCATTCCACTTGGATACAGTGGGTACAATCAATGGAATAGCCCTTCAATTCGTTTTAAAGACTTTCAAACCCTTAACAGAGTATACACAGACTATTCCAAAAAAATTATCCAAATTTACACCAATTTGAATGATAAATCTCGAACCAAAGGTAAAAATGTTGTCAACATCTATCTTCAACTATTTCAACAACTTCTGGATCACACTACTACTGTACGGGGCCGTACAGGTCTAAGAAACAATGAAATTTTAGAAAATTTTGTAGAAAACATGGCTATTTTGTATTGATTCACTTAAAATCATTGGAGAGAGATTTACATTGATTTCTTTAACATATATAAATATTTCCCACAAAAAACCAGCTAAAAAACTTCCTAAACCAACCTTTGAACTGACATGACCGTTAAGATTCCTCAACATTACATTTTTTGCATTTTTCGCATTAACAACATTTTGCCAATTTTTGCAACTTTTTACCATTTAGACCCAATGATTCCAAACCACAAAAATATGACCTATTACATTATAATTGGTCTATTTAGACCTTATTTGAATAAAAAGACTCAAAAACAACCTAAAATATATTATATGACCATATTGGACAACATTGACACAAAATTGCACGTGGTGCTCCAGCACCATACAACCAACCTTTTAAATTTTCCAAGTCTCTTGGAAATGGTATTGCAACCTGTCCACCACTAAACATTCCATGCCTCTATCCTCTTGGAACTCTTTCATCAGGTACACCTTGCCATTGGCTCAAATATTACTGCCATGCTATGTGCTTTGAATTGTTCTCCATCTGTACAAATTGATTAGTTGAATGTCCTTTAGCCTTTTCACCATCATGCACTGATGTTGTACCTATTCTAACATCTAAAAACATGCCCTTATCAACTATCTCCTGAATGATCCTCTTTTCCAACCTTGCAACATGCTCAAACCCACACCAAACACTCTTATTGATTGCATCATTTTCCTTTATCCCTGTCCTTGAATTCTTTGCCCCAAATGCTACTATGTTACTAGATCTACAAGTCTCTATTTTGACAACATATGACTACCTCTTCACCTCTTTTAAATTCAATGGAAAAAATACTATCCCTACCATAATTGCATAATTGCATCATGCTTTTCTTGCCTTTCCACAAGAAATTCACCTTTATTCTGCTTTGTTTCTGTCTGTGACACTAATCCACCTTTTTTCCTTTGCAAAATTAGATTACTTACTATCTTCAAATTCCCTTCTCTCCTTTCTCCTGCTACCCTAGCATCTGGAACTCTTGCAAACCCTACATATACTTTGTCTCTCTCTTGCTCAATCCTTATATGCTCCTTCTTGCCAAACATGATAATATTGGTTTCCTTATGCTTTCCTTCATCACTCCCCTACAATTGTGTTAGTTTAAAAGACTTCCCATCCTTCCTAATGGTGTAAGTTTTCTCCCTACCATCATAAAGGGATTTCCTATCAAATTTACATGACCTTCCAAGCAATAGATGGAAACAATTCATTGGTAGAATATCACAAAGCACCTTATCTTTCTACCCTCCAATCTAAAACTCAATAAATTCTTGTTCCCTAACTAGTAATGACTGATCATCATTTAACCATGATACCTTATAGGGTTATTCATGAGGAAATTTCACCAAATTTAACTTATCTACAATTTCACTAGACAAAATATTGTTAGTGCAACCATAATCTATCACAACTTTCCATACCTTACCATTACACTTACATGTGGCCTTGAACAAACTCCTTCTTTATATTTGCTTCTTCTCTTTGGATGTCTTCAACAATTTCCTTCTCATCATCAAGGATTCTCCTACCTCTGGAGCAGCAAGTTGGCTAGGAGATTTTTCACATTCACTTTCTTCTTGGACTAATTGCACCCTCTTATCACTTCTTCTTTCAATCCCACTTGAAGTAGCACCAAAATTTTCAAGGCACTTGTATGATGGGTTCCCAAACTCATTGCAATTGTAGCATCTTCCTACAAATGTATTTGCACTTCTACCCCCTCCAAATCTTCCTCTAGTACCCCTAAATCCACCTCTAAAATTAGAACTTTTTTCTTTACCTTTTCCTTAACCTTCTTGTTCTTCACTTGATTGCTTTGAAGTATGAAAGGTTCCTCTACCTCTTTGATTTTTGCATCTACCTCTAATGGACTTATCTTGTCTCCATTTTAGCTTTTCTTCCACTCTAATGGCTAACTGAAAAACATTCTTATAGAGATTTTGGATTTTCCAGAACCAATTCATCTTGGATGTTAAATATAAGGCCACCCAAATACCTAGGAAATTTCTCAACCTCATCCTCTTATCTACCCGACCTTATGCTCAACTTATAGAATTCATTAGTGTAAGTTTTAACATCCAATTCTTTTTGTTTTAGGTTTTGGAACTTCTTATACAATTTTCCTTAAACATATTTAGGAAGAAACTTCCCTTTAAGTTTTGTAGCCATCCGGTCCCATGGAACTATCTTTTCCTTACCCTTGTTTCTCCTCTCATCCTACTCATAGTCCAACTATAACAATGCATGTCCCTTGACTTTTGTCTTTGCTATCTTCACCTTCTGATCATTAGGTACATCTTCACACTAAAAATGATTATCCATGGCTGCAATCCTATCAAGTAACTCTTCATCATTCAAATTTCCACCATACATGGGAAATTCAACTTTTACCTTGTGTGCATCACCTTTGTCTGCCTTTAGCAATCTAGCCATTCTTTGATCTTCAGGTTCTAATTCTTCTTCCATATTTGCATAATATTCCTCTTCCTCTTCCTCTATTTCACTCACATCATCCAACTTTTCCCCTCTTCCTTGATTTGACTCCAAGGTTGCAAGCTTTGCTAAAAAACATTATGAGACTCCAATAGCTTGGCATGTTTCTCTTTTAACTCAAACAACTCTCTATTAGTACCAACATTCTTAGGAGGCATCTTGTCTTTACAACCTAAAACCTTCTTCTATGCAAACTTCAACCAATCACCTTCAAAATATCTAATAATTGTTATCTGATACCAATTAATGCAATGACAAGGTGGTAAATCAATTACAAACATAATTTTATCCAACCAAAACTAATCCTTTTCCCTTACAACTCTATATTTCATTCACTCTTCACTATTCAGCCTAGTTTCCTTGTAGGTCTCCAAATTGATGTTTTCAAAAATATATTTTAGAGAATTCCCTTAGTCATCAAACTCCGCACCTTTTCAGACCCCCATTCTAATCTCACAAAACATAACTCAAAAACTCAATAGGTCCCTTTGGACCAACTCCACCAAAATCAGGTTTCTATGCTATTTAGACCCCAAATTAGGTCTCTTTTACAAAGGATGACCACTCTAAACCTTCTATAAAGTCCAAATAATTATTGAAAGACCTTTTTCTGGTCTCAAAACAACCAAATCACAAACCTCTCAGAATTAGAATACCCATTAATGCTCTGGTCCACCAAACCCTAGCTTTAGACCCTTTTAGACTATGAACAAGGAAGGTTATTGAAAACTAATGCTCCAGACCTTCTCTCAACCTACCACTACTTCAACAACACTAGAATATGCATTTACTTTCCAAAAATTCCATTACCTAGCCTTTGGTAACATTGTTTCATCAAACACCCTAAATCACCATTTTTCAATCCAAAATGCATGAAATATTAACTAGGGCATCAAGCACGGACCCTCAAATGATCTTACCTACCCTCAGAATCATGAAAATTCCTAATTACTAATATATAGGACTCATTCCACTCATATACA
The DNA here is from genome assembly GCA_007258455.2 of Sequoia sempervirens. Classification (NCBI taxonomy): domain Eukaryota; kingdom Viridiplantae; phylum Streptophyta; class Pinopsida; order Cupressales; family Cupressaceae; genus Sequoia; species Sequoia sempervirens. Next base: position 38,569,276 of record VDFB02105785.1, on the reverse strand, counting down.
ATGGGTACAATCGGTGTAATGGCCCTTCAATGCATTTTAAAGACTTTCAAACCCTTAATAGGGTATACACAGGCTGTTCTAGAAATTTGATCCAAATTTACACCAAATTCAATGATAAGCTTTCAAACAGAGGGAAAAATGTTGTCAACATATATATTCAACTATTTCAACAGCTTTTGGATCACACTACTTCTGTACGGGGCCATATACCTCTAAGAAATAGTGAAATTACAATTTGTTTTGCAGAAAATAGGGCTATTTTGTATTGATTTTCACTTCAAATCATTAGAGAGAGATTTACATCGATGTATTCAGCATATATAAACATTTCCCACCAAAAAACCAACTAACAATTCACTTAAACCAACCTTTGAACTAACATTCAACCATTGGGGTTCCTCAACATTACATTTTTTGCATTAACAACATTTTGTCAATTTTTGCAACTTTTTACCATTTAGACCCAATGACTCCAAACCACACAAATATGACATATTACAATCTAATTTGTCTATTTAAAACTTATTTGAAGAAAAATACTTGAAAAAAACCTAAAATCTACCATATGACCATATTGGACAACATTGACACAAAATTGCACTTGGTGTTCCTACACCAAAATGACATGAGTAATAAACCAAAGGTGTGCTCCATTATCTCATTTGTTTTAAAGTATTCCAAATTATTTTAAAATGTGGTACCTAATCATATTCAACATTTTATTTTCTATCATGTCTCTAGGGTAGTGGTGGTGGGCATTCTAGCTCTAGTTCTTCAACAGTGACGATGATTACAAATGACATACTATTAGTGTAATTACAAAGCCCCATTCCTAGTTTTGAATTAGGAATTACCTTTATATTGCTATATTAGGAGGAATTAGTTGGAGAAAGTCTTGAAAATTTAATGTTTGAGCATTACCCCATGCATAAAATGTGTCATCAGTGAGGAAATTATACACCCACAAGCTCAAAGGTTAATCTTTCCCTCATAGATTCTCTCCATTTTCATTTCAAACATGGTAAATTTTCTGCAATCATTTTTCTTTATGCAACATATAGAAAATGGGGTTGTGAATTAAATTTTCTTAGAAAATAATGCGTTGATGAAGAATATCCAAGTATATCTTTTCTAGAAAGGGAAATGTTATGTAGTGGTCTTATTTCTTATGAATTTTATTCTACCTAAGAGAGCTTTCATGCCTATTTATGATGCAATTAAGCATGCACTTGAAATGAGTAATGCTAGGTTCTTGTACAAAGATCTCAACTATAATATAAATGAGATTGGTTGTGACATGTTCATAAATTTGAAGGAAAATACTATGAAATTGTCTTCCTTTTGTCTCATGAGAGACACCCCATTGTCATCTCGATTTCCAATTATGAAACTCCACATCTGGTTATGGTGAGGCTTAAAACCAAAAGGAACAAGGGGATAATTTAGTGGATATATGTCATATGGAGGAGTAAGAAGATAGTTTTCAACACTATGCATATTGAAGATAATATGTAATGTTATATGCTCCTCATATGGAGGTGTAGGTTGTTAGTTTTTCTTGCATTGTGTCTATAGCAGTGAATATATAATGATAAATGTACCATCTATGTTTTTCTTATACCAGCTTATGCGATTTCTCTTTTTATATAATATAATATAGAGGCTCTACCTTTTACCTATAAAAAACCTAAAGCATTTAACTTCTAATATGAGAAGATATGCAGAAAATAAATTAAGAACAAGGTCACCTAAAATCTTCAAAAAATCTTTAAAATGACTTGTTGCTTCAAGAATATTATTGAGAAAAAACTGGTAGTATACACTTGAGTAACTTGTCATATCATTACTAGTGAGTGAGTATATTATTGCTTCAAATAGTTTCCATCACAAGATTATGAGAGAGGCTACAAGATAAATTGAAAATCCAATAAGGCCACCATGCAAATCTATTTGGGTTGATTTAATTTAATGTCAATACATACAAGATTGTTACTTGTAAACAAACAGTAAGAATGTAATTTTTCAATGATTACTAGAATCACAATTTTTCAAGACACTAGTGTGTCACACAAATATCCACATGAATCACTCCTATCAAAAAATTATGCATAAACTATCATGAACAACATGAAATTAACACGAATGTATAATTTAGGTGTTAACATTTTAAAATTAAATTATTTGTATCAAAATAATAATGAAAGGGTGTGGTTTAGTATGATGAAAGTATATCATACTAAGAGTGGTCACTTTGATAGAATGTCATTTTTACAAGGTAGAAAATTAAATATCCTTATTAAATAAGCTAAGTTCAATTGTGGATGGACTTAATTAAACTCACTTTTTTTCTTGAAAAATATGTATATGATTGTTCCAACTACATTCTAAAATGTGTCAAGTTAGTGTACGTATTAAATATATGTATAATCAATAAGGAATTCAAAAAATTAATATAAACAACTATAATGCATCTTTTTTATTGTAAACTTTGTGGTTTCAGGTCCCTATAAAACCCGTTTTACCCTTTATCAAAAACTATAATGCATCATTTGGAGTGTTCTTGTAGTAATATTTTTGAATTAATAATTATTTTCATCTTAAGGTTGTTTTTGGTTTAAAATCAGTGCCATGGATGAGGTCATATTATGAACTATTGTGTGGTCATATATTTAGTTCTTCAAACTATTTACTAAAACCTTCTAACACTTGCATAGATGATTTTTTTTCTAGCAAGAACATATCCATAAGTAATTCTATAGTTATAGAATTCACAACTAGAATCATAATCATGTGATGAGGATCTATTGCTATTATTATTACTATTGAAAATATATGAATTTGTTTTATCACATTATATAGTTCCTAGGGGTTGGGGTTTAGACAACATTAGAAATTACTTAATGTATCAAGAGTCATTAGATAGAGCTTAGAATAAAAAATTATATGGACCACATACATTTTGCACTAAAAATAAATAGTAGGATTGTCCTTGCAAAAAAATATAAAATTTTCTTATAAATTTCATGCAAGATATGCATTACCTTGGGAAAACCCATCATAAATATCCTAAAACATGTATTTTCAAGAATTTGAATTCAAGATGTCATTGGAATGAATTTTTAATTTCAAATAATTATTTTTTCATTTTCTCATTTTTGAAAAAAGGATTTGGGTATTGGAAAGGGGAAAACTATATAGGAAACCCAAAACACATATATACATTTATAGAATGACATGAATGGGAACAATAAATTTATAGAAAATAAAAGGATAATAAAAATATCTATAGGGAATTAAGGGAAATTATATATGGTTTCAAATGACTCCCATTAATTGGGATTGATATTACATTCTAATATAACATTAATAACTTTAATGCATTATATTTTTAATGAGCTCTAGATGACATATTGACCACTTCATAGTGAATCAAAATTTCAATGATGTATAGCATTCTCTCTATCCTTGTACTATCTTTATCTTATAAAATCAATATTTTATATTATCTTATTTTATCATTAGATTCTAGGTTTTCTATCCATATTCTTCGAACAATAGGAAGAAAACCATCATTATTTTTATTGAATTATATTCATCTATCTCTCATTATAGAATTATCTATAATGATTGTAGATCAATTGAACTAGTCAATCTTACCACTTTATCTTAAAATAAAGCATAACTCGAGGTCCCTAAAGATTTTTTAAGCACAATCATATATATCCATAGAATTTTTTTTGAGAATAAATTTAATATACTTCCAAATTATTGTCCAACCTAATTAGGTTCTTTGTGGGTTGACTTAACATGTTTATTTCCTTATTTATAATAATTTGGTAAGGATTTTAGATAATTTTTATATTTCAAGGGAAACACGATAATATCTATTAAAAATACCTCACATTCATCAATAATTATTTTATAAGCATATTACACTTGGTTATAATATCTTAAAGGAATCCAATAATGACTACCTCAATTAAATCATTCAATAGTCTATCTTCAATCCACCTATTGTGGTAACAGTTTGAGTTTACTATTAGCACTTGATGGTGAGTTGATAAATTCTATGAAATCTAGATTCTATTGAGTAAAGGGCTAATCTATAAAGATAAGCTAATACTCTAAACTACCTCAATCTAATCAGCTAATATTCTAAAATTCCTTGATATAATATTTCATCCAAAATAAGCCCTTGATATTGAGGAAAGTATAAAGACCTTTAAATTGATTCTAATTGAAATTATATTTCACAGTAGAGGCCTTGGAGAAGATTTTACCAATAATTATTAGCGTTGTCAATTCTTTTTTTACAAACCTTGGTAAAATTTAATGTATTTTTATTTTCATTTTGTCCATTTCAAGGTAGGGCATAGAAACCATGATCCCTACATGAAAAACTTGCTTAGATCTTCAAAGTATGAGAAATAGAAAGGAAAATCCCATTTTTCATGGAACTAAACAAAACACTAACTTTCACTTTTCACATAGTTTTTATCCATTTCCTTACTACATCAATGTTAGGTCAGCTAGAGAATAATTTTCCTATCAATACACTTTTCATTGAGGACACAATTTTCTGTTGACAAATTAGAGAGATTAAGAATAAATCCCTCCTTAGAAACAACTAGTTCAAAAAAATCACCCACCTCAGAGCTTCTCCTACAAAGAAAATTGTTATCCACTTTTCTATAAAGTGTGTTATTATACTGGGTATGTGCAGGATCATCATGGAAAAAGCAGGCCCTTAAGTGGCGAAAAATTCAGAAAACTCAAAATTAGGCAACTTGACGTAAAAATTTGATTAAGTTATCTATATTATTTCAAAAATATGTAAGAATAGAATCTGTATCAAATTGAATGTAGTTTCTAAACTACTAGGTTTATTTAAAAGAAAAAATTGATTTGGTGAAAATTTGAAATTTCAATGCAGTAGCACTTAAATTTTAGGGAAAAAATAAGTACGTGTTTATCTAACCACCATAACCATAATAAAAAGATAATATTTTTTTTATAAGATTTTAGATATAAGTAGAGGAATCATGTCCAAATGTGATGCATATTTTTTTGTAATTTTTTTCCAAGTAAATAATTAATTATGAATTTTTTATTACAACTTTTAAAAAATATAAAAACTCGTATGACTGACCACCTTAACTTGTTCAAAACTTCAAGAAATTCAATTTATTTTTTTAATCCTATAGTATGTGAAGCATAGAATGTGATGCATGTTTCAGATTAAAAAAATGTGATGTCGTTTGAAAGAGCTATAGATGTTTTTCAATCAGCTTATCAATCAAGACTTTAGTCGTAATTCAAATAGAAAATGACTAATAATTATTTATTAAACTCAAAGTAAAGCATAATTTATATTGGTGGAAATCTAAGAATATCCTTGAAAAACCCTTTTTGTTTCATCAATTTTGGGTAAAAGAAAAGTCGTCAGCCACATACCCTACACATACCCATCATATCACCAGTTTTTGGCCCATCATGATCCTACACATACTCTACTATAGACCTTAATAAATTGAGGAATTTTTAATTTTTTTTATCATGTGACTAAATGAAAAAGTTATCAAATTGAATTGATGAAGTGTTAGTTAAATCAATCCAATGCATATGTATTTTCTTTTATCTATTCAATAGATAAATAATCAAATTATTTATAAATGGTACTAGTACAAATAGCGTTTTACAAGAGGTGATACAACAATTAATAGAGGAGATAAAAAAGTTAAGGAAATATATAATTTAATAGATGAGTTAGATCTTAGGGAGATCAAGTTCTTAAAGATATATTAAAAGTAGGTGTTGAGTTTATATCTAGTAAAACCCTTCAATATTCATTACAATGAATGGAGGATATCATACTCGCTAAGTACCAAATTCCCAAGGGTAGTCACAAAATACTAGGTCACATGGGATTGAGATACAAATCATACATTTGGAGAGGCCCTATGAGTATGTGCAGGATCATGATGGGCCAAAAAGTGGTGATATGATGGGTATGTGACTGATGAGTTTTTTTTAACCCAAAATTGATGAAACGGAAAGGGTTTTTAAAAGAGATTCTCAGATTTTCACTAATATAAATTATGCTTTATTTTGAATTTAATTAATAATTATTATTCATTTTCTATTTGAATTACAACTAAAGTACTGACTGATAGGTTGATTGAAAAACATCTATAACTTTCAAACGATATCACATTTTTTGAATCTGAAACATGTGTCACATTCTATGCTTCACATACTATAGGATTAAAAAAAAATGAATTTCATCAAGTTTTGACCAAGTTAAGGTAGTCAAACATATGATTTTTATATTTTTAAAAATTTCTAATGAAAAAATCATAATTAATTATTTACTTGAAAAAATTACAAAAAATATGCATCACATCTGGACATGAGTCCTCTACTTATATCTAAAATCTTATAAAAAAATATTATGATTTTATTGTAGTTACGGTGGTCAGACAGACACCTACTTATTTTTTCCTTGAAATTTAAGTACTACTGCATTGAAATTTCAAATTTTCACCAAATAAATTATTTAAAAAAATAAATAAACCTAGTAGTTTAGAAACTAAATTCAATTTTCTACAGATCTATTCTTACATATTTTTAAAATAATATAGATAACTTAATCAATTTTTTAAGGCAAGTTGCCTAACTCTGATTTTTCTGAATTTTTTTGCCACTTAAGAGCCTATTTTTTCCATGATGATCATGCACATACCCCTATACAACTTTTCATTGACTATTTACCAAAATATGACCATTATATATGGGTTTGGAGTTGGTTAAAGCTCAACTTGAGCTTACTTCTTCTAAGATAGGAAGGAAAGGATGTATAGGAACTACTCTGGGAACTTGAATAATAGTTATCTTATTGACTCATTTTGTATTTCTTCCATTCATCCATTTGTTTAGTTAAACCCATCCACCCTCAAGAAGGTCTGACATATCTCTTCATGGCTAACCCCCACCTTCCTAGAAACCTTTATCTATAACTTTAAGATAATAGAGTTTCCTTATTATATATTGTGATTTCTTTCCATGTTTTCCCTATGGTACTTATCAAAGGTACCACACAAGGTGGTTTTCACCATAGGATGGATTATTTATATATAATTATTTATATTTTTTGCATTTTTTGTTATTTTATTTTCTTCTTAATACAATTTTTTGAGTAGTGGGATATAAGGTGTATTTAAGTATGGAAATACTGGAGACAAAATATTTGAATGGTTCATCTAAGTATTATCCTCTTAGAATGGACAATTACTATACTCTTGACCCATATTTAGCTGTGATGGCATAGGGACCCAAACAATTAGGCTCAAGTTTTCCCTTTTTTCCTCTTCTTGCAAGATTCTTATGATTTTATTTTAGAGAAAGATCACCATTTTGAAACTCTTTATACTTGATCTTACTATACATATTCGATGCAAATATTTATAATAGGCCTAAACATGGCTAAATACATTCAAAAACATTTCATCTAAGAAATCCATATGATCTAACCATACAACTCTCGATATTCCTCATAATTGATAGGATTTTTTACAAATATTCATAATTATGGGATCTCAACCTTGATTGGTGTTGGCACCTTCAAATTTTTCAAATTTGAAATTCCCATATGGAAAATTTTTCCTTTGCACACTCAGAAGTGCACTTGAAAAATCTTCCTAAGTGGCCTACTTTGGAAGGTCATAATTTGGAGCCTATTGATTTTCATGCAAAACCCCTTTGTGAACATACTCATGTGACATATGTGAACATGCATGTCAATTTTAAACTTCCCATGATGAGTTTTGATAGTGTTTTGAAAAGTGAAGCTGGAGGGTTTTTGCACTTTTCTACTATTTGCAAACTTTCAGTTCTGTGAAGTGACCTCCTGTTCGAGCTTGTATTTCACAGCTGGATGATTTTCATGAAAAAAGGATTGTTTCTCTACATTATCCCCACATTCATATGCTCCTTGGTCCAATTTCAAATCCTCATGATTTGATTTGCTATTTTTTCGAGATAGAAAACACATGGAGTTTGTTCTGGTTTTACATCTGCATTTCTAAAATGTTTCAAGGTGGTCAACTTTGACCCTTAATATTTCATGAAGAATGATGATTGAAGAAAATAAATTTTGCACACATACTTAGTGTACCTAAATGAGCTTGTGTTTCCATTGGAAGCCTCCTAGAATATGGTTTGATATTTTTTCAAAGTGGTGACTTGGTGAGCCTTGATTGGTTATGAACATGTGCAGTTGCAAAAATGTCTAACTAAGCAACTTTGACGTTGAATATCTTTTACCTTGTGACATTTTTTTCTAAGTTGTTTGTTGCACTCTATTCTTGGGTCAAATGTCTACATGCTTGCTCAGTTTCAGGCTGCCAGGATAAGTTATGATGGGTTATTTAATCATTTTTTTTTATCGCAACATGACCAAAAATGGTGTCCTAGAAAGTGTCAAATTTTGCAATTATAATTACAACCTATTTCTTGTTTTGGTCTAGAATCTCTACAACTTCTTTTTCATTCAGGACAAATGTCATTTGATACATTATTTTAATGTATTTTTATTGCGGTGAAGTCGTCTCGGAGCCAGTTTACAATGGAGGTACCTGAATTTTGAAGGTTGGGAAAATTTTGGGGAAATTTGTTTTCTCTATATAATTTATTATAATCACACGCAAAATTTCATAGCTCTAGGTGTCTCGGTTTGCGTGTAGTGATTTTTTTCCAATTATCTTATAGGCATAATTAGAAGTCACAATTTTTCTAAAGTTTCAAATGTTAATATTTAAAATATTTTGAATATTTAAAATATTGTGAAAATATAATGGGGAAAATATAAACTGCATTTCAAATATTTTTTGGACTAGAAAATTTTAATTCTTAGCTCTAATTGGTCTAGACACGACTTTCATGGTTACAGGGAAAAACTCATTCGCTAAAAATATTTTTCTTTCTATTTTAATTTTAGTGATGCAATGTTAATGATGGTGAATATTTGATTTGACATATCCTATTAATGTTTAAAATTTATGGGCAGAGTTTCCAAGGTATCGCCTATGGCGAAAATCTTTCTCTTCTAGAATGAACAACTAGCGATGAGCGATGGACTTGCTTTCCATTGCCTGTCGTAGGTTGGTGTCTCCTCTTTTCCTCAGCAACATGCAATGAGCGATGCTATTCTTTTCTGATTAGGGCATCGCTATTTTTTTTTCCTTTCTCCCTTTCTTTCAAGTGATGCGCGATGTGAGCCAGGAGAAGCATTTGGTGGGCCCATAAAGTCAAAATGCATGGGAAAAGCGTTCAAAAGGTTTTCATATTTTAAATTAAATATAGAGAATTATAATATTTCCCAATGAATTTCAGGAGACTTCTTGTGCCAATAAAAATAATAAAGTCTTAAGTGGGCATGGGAGAATTTTAAAGGAGTAATGCTTTAATTGGTGAGTGAAAGCATAAGGGGGTAAAATTTTAATTTTACTTGAGGACTGAATTAAATATTCACTATACAAGTGAAAGTCTTACTTGTTGCTGGGAGTAAAATGTAGAGGAAGTGGGTAGATTTTTACCCGAAGAGAAAATGTTTTAAATAAAATATTTAAAACATTATGAGCATTTATGAAAATAAAAGGTAAAGGTCCCAAATGTAAAATGTGAATATAATATTTTGTTGGGAAGTGAATGTTTATAGTGCAACAAATAAAAGGTAGAGTAAAAGAGTTTTCATGGAGAGCAAAGTTCTTTAAACTGTGGGGTAAAAATTGTGAAGGCCTTTCATCAGAAGGAGAGATTTCTATTGCAAATAAGGAGGGAAAGAAGAAGATTCCATATTATTTTCTAGCTGCAAATCAATGGGAGAATTAATGCTAGGTGTCTTCTACAAAATTATTTTAGGGTTGCTTCTTCTCCTTTTTTTCTCATTCTCTTCTCATTGTAAGGGTTGGATTTTGAAGTCTCTAGAGGTCTGGATAGAGATTAGCTCAAATTTAAAGCATATTGTAAATGATGTAAATGAATGGAACAGTACATTGTCTTGGTTAGGGGTTAAATGTGAGGGTCTTAAATTGGTTTTATAAAACTACTGATATTGAAGCAAATTTTAGTTCTCAGACAACATTCTCCTCTGTATCCTCTTTTGCAAATTATGAATGAAAATATTAAGGTCTTTTTGTTTATCTTGAATTGTTTAGTTGAATGTATGGCTTTGTTTTGGCTTTAACTCAAAGAGTTAATTAAATTCTTTAGGGGAGTCATAGATTTGTAAAGAGTTGCATAGGATTTGATAAGAAGTTTTGTTTTAGGCATAGTGAGTTCTCATATTGCAAAACATTATGATAATAGTCCACATGTTTCTAAATTTAGTAACTAATATATTACTGGTTGTTGCATATTTGACTCCATTTACCCAATTGATGAAGCACTTATCCATTTGTGGACAATAATGAAAAAATTGAGTTGATAATACTCAAGATTGAGGATTTAAAATTAGAAAAAAATTAGAAATCATTAAATCTTCCAATTATGTGTATGTGTTGTAAAGAATTATTCATTTCCTAGCATTAGGTGGTTATTTTCTTAAAGGTTTGTGAAGCCTTCAGTAAGTAATATCTATTTGCATTTAATAGGAATAGATATGTGTTTAAGTGTTCTTGACGAGTTAAAATATCAAATGAACACAATAAGGAACACCCTCCTTGGTCCCACAATGCCTAAAGGGTAGGGGTAAGAGCCTAAAACTCTTTACTTGTCAGTTGGCCACTAGCTTTGAAGTTTCTTGACTATAAGGCTTGGCTAACCTTTAGAGGATTTCAAGGCTTGGCTAGAAAAATAACCAATAGATTGGCAACTCTACTGGGGAGAGTTGTGAATCTCTACTTGCAGATTGCTTTATGATAGAGTCAAAAAATTTGTGAATCTGAACATCTGGTTCAGATATTGAGAATTTTTCACACCTTTAATTGATTTTGTTATAGTAGATTTCAAAGAATTTATATGTGACTCTGTTGTTGGAGAATACCTAGAAATAAATTGATCCTTGAAGTAGCTTCATATTGCTTGAAGCTTAGTCCTCTGTGTAGAGAGGTGGCAACTCTGTTAAAAAAACCTAATGAAGATGTGAAAAAAGATTCAGATCTACAAATATTCCTAGTCAAGAAGGGAAATTTGTAGCAATTGCAACATATCCAGGTATTTCTCATTTTCTGGTTTTCAAGAAAGATAAATATGTATATGAAAACCACATTTGAAGTCCTAGAAAACTCTATTTCCCTTATTTAGTGAAATTGAGCACTACAATCAAGGGAGGTTGAATATTGTAATTAAATAGTTGTAGAGAGAATAATTTTCATTTGCAAAATGTATGATTGTTTTAGTTCTCCCTCTACAAGCTATAATATCATACCTAGAACATAGTCATGTCGTTAAAGGAAGGTGTTCGCTAGTGAAAGATACGACCCTTTAGATTTTAGTAAAATCCAAGGTTACCCATGTGTGTGAAAAATATGGGAATCAAAACAATTAATTCAAACCACACAATCAATGCAATGTGTTATATTAAGGAAATCAAATTTACCAAAACAAATGGTAAAGTGATTTCTCAAAGTTGTTCCATCATCCTCTATTCTTAAGGATCATGTATTAGTGCTCACAAATTTTAGGTATGCACTAAACTACTGGGATGACACCTAAAAAATGAGAAGCCATTAAACTAAAATGCGGGAAACTATACCTACATCTACATGATTGATGAATTTGATGGATGATATGCTAAATGATGTACTAAATGATATGATGTTATATACAAAATGATGCTAAAGTAATGGAAATTCTATGAAAATTTTGTAATGATAATGCAACAATTAAGTTCCTAGAAATGAAATTGCCATTATAACACTATTTGAAATCAAATGCTAAATTCTAAGCTAAATGCCAATGCTAAGCTCACTAATGTTGAAAGTATTTTTGCATAGTAGATTTGTGCTATGCTCTCTATATGAAAATTTCTAAATGAGACTCTATTTATAAATTTCACCAAGGAAGGCAGTGATGTGGCAGAAATGGATGATCAGGATTCGGTCTTGAGAGATCAACGGTGAGAAGCGAAGAGGTTAGAGAGAATCAGGGAAGTTGTTCCCTTTAATAGAACAAGATTGCCAAGTGTAGAAGGGAAGAAGTGGAAAGAAGAAGCCATGTGTCTCTAAGGTTGTTAAAATTGTTGAGGATAAATGTCCATTTAGAAATTAGAAATAATTAATTTCATGTGACACATGGTGAGGTGGAAGATGAGGTGGAAGGAAGTTAGAAAATATGGAGAAATGTGACTAAATTCCATTTTTAAAATTTAAATTTAGTTGGAGGGAATTAATCAAATAAAATAAATTTGTGAATTTTTTTTATTTAATTAAATCATGAAGAATGTGGTTTAGATAGGAAGAATTAAGAAATATGAACTATATAAATAAACTATGCAATTTATTTATAAGTAGAGGAAATACAAATTTTATTAATTAAATAAATAGTATTTAATTAATTTTCTCGAGACCAAATTTTACATATATACATTTTTCCCCTCTTTAAAGTGATGTGTTTACACATTGCTTCAAAGAAAAGTTTGCTAGTGCTGATAAAATTTTGATAATTCCCTAGACGACGATTTTCAAGAGATAACGAATATATGCCCCCTCGGGAGATAAATCGAGGATTTTTAAAGATTTTTGAAATTTGTAGAAAAAATTGATGATTACTAATGATGTTGATGATAATTTTCTGATTTGATGATGTTCCAGCAATTTATCTCCCAATATAGAAGAAATTTATTGCCATTTGATTAATTGATCTATGTAAAATTAAAATATCCCATCATAAATACCACTTTAATTACCCCTTTTAATAGGACAAAAGTGAAAAAGAAACTCATTTGTGCACTTTTGATTTTGAAATTTTGGAGAGATCTCTTGAGTATTTGACCAACTATCGATAACTGTTGTCTTGCACAATCTCTTGGTCAGTTGCTATCTATAATTGTTGTCTCGTTCTCCTCCTCTTTGAGCTCCTTCTCATAGTCTTCCCACCCGGGCTCTATAATTCCCCCCCACAACTACTCGAGAAACTATTGCCCCCCACCCACCCCAACTGGCATCAGCCTGCTAGCCCTTTAGAATGGTAGGGGGTAGGAGGACAAAAGAGGTTGTCCCCCACCCACCCCTGGTGGGTGGATATTGTTTGGGGTTGGGTGGTAATAGTGTCGTTGGTGGGTGGGCCCCTATCTTCCACCCACTCCTAAAGTTTCAGATATAGCGTAAATTCTGTCGAATAATGGAAAAGAAGGGCCCCTAAAATTCTATGGTAGCATAGTTAGTTGAATTGGACTACCTTCTAGTTGTCCCGCCTACACCTCCGGTTGGGATCTACTATTGTCACCTGGAGCGTAGACAACTAGAATAAGGGTGGGAGGCAGGGTCACTGAATGAAGGGGCTCAAGAGGGACCACAACAATTCAGGTTTGGAGACCTAACTTTCTTTCCATCAGACCTAACTCTAACTAACTTTCCCTCTAGTTGAACTAGTTGAATTGAACTAGTTGAACTTGTCCATAGAATTGTAGGGCCGACTAGTGGATCGATGGGCCTGAACTGAAAAACCTTATCTAACATTCTTTCGTCGAACTCCCAGTTGAACGAACTATAGGAGATGGGCCACTTCCTTCTCGTTACATCCCCCACCCCCTTCCTTCCAAAAATCAACAAATTACTTCCTTCCGGTTGGCATAGAATTTGTAGGGCATTATGACTTCCTTCTGACAGAATTCAGCTAGTGGTTAACTCTAGTTGGATCTCATTCTTCTCCTTCCTAATGTGGGGCACTTTTTCCCATGCTATCCATTGGGGCAGGGGTGAAGCCTCTACCTCCCATCCATCCTGAACGTAATATAATTTAACTTCCTTACTTTCCTCTCACCCATGGTTGAACGAACAATCCTTCCTCCGAGTAGCTCCTCATCCTTCGAGAAACGAACAATCCAACAACTAGTATGTGAATTCCACTTCCTTCTTTCGAGAAGAAAGAATCTCCTCCTCTGGTAGTTGTTGGTTGGGTGGCTAGCCTAACTTGAACAATTTAGCAATTCGAGTGTGAGTGATGACACAACAGGGTAGTGGCATACAAACCTCGGGTACAAATTTCCAAAACCCTCTTTGTGAATTTTGAATTGTTTTTCCCATGTTTTTAGTTTTGAAAATTTGTTGTTCTTCACGTTTTAGCATACTAGCCATCTGTAATGGCACATAGGCTAGGTTTTCTAGTGCATAGAATTAGGATTCTAGCGCATCCCAAGCCCGATGTAGCACATCGATGATCTGTTATAGTGCATCTGTATTTTAGCACATAGAATGATAGTTTCAACACATTGAGGTGTTTAGGTAGTGCATCAAATGTATGAAAAAATGTATGAAATGGATTATGAAAATGTTTCTTTTTGGATTTTTGTAATGCAAATGTATGAGTAAATGTGTAGATGGATGGAAATGATATGATAAATTCTTTGTTTTTGGATTTTCATGATGTAAATGTATGACCTAAAGTCTAGATGGATTATGAAATGATATGATAATGCATGAATGACATCGTACTGCTTATGCATCTAAATGCGAATGATATTTTTTTTATGCCAAATGTACTCAATTCATTAATGATAGAGATAACATCACTCATTAAATTATACCAGCCTTAGGAAAATCTATAAATATAGATGCAACACTAGTATGAATGCAACCTAAACATGCAAACCTAATAATGCAATGTTGTCATCCCAACAATCAATTTATTGTGCTTGGTATCATCATTGAGCTTTTGAAATGTTGAAAGTAAGTACAAACATCAATGGTATAATTAGACCATGATGACCTAAGTACTTCTTTCATGATATTTGATAGTGCAAGTTAACACAAGCATCTAGGTATAATTGGACAGAGATGACCTGAGCATTTCTTGTGTAAACAAACAAGAGTTCACTGTTTTCCTATGTGAATCATGAATGTCATCAGTGATAGTTTGTAGAGCATGTCCCACGACGATTCACATAGTAATAATGATGAACTCACAAATAGCAGACAAAGAAAAATATCATTCTTGATCATAGCTTCTCTAGTTATTGACATCCTTGAGTTGCTCCAGAGAAATGTTAACAACAATCATAATGCAAATAATTTGAACATTTGTGTTAAAGTGATAAAACCTTGATTTAGAGGATGACCATCAAATCAATTTTTTTTTGCTTGATCTTGTTGTTGATGGTTTAGATGGTTGGTTTTGTGATTATGATTGATGTTCAACATTGCAGCTCGCTTGATCGTTGTGTGTTTTATCATGTTATCGTACTATTGTTTGTATGCCATTTAAAGCTCAAAGATAGATTTCCCCCTGTGAGTTCAAGATTTTTCCCCCAGTGGAAACAAACCAATTTCTTATGGATATGTACAATAATCACCAAGCCAAGGTGAGACACAACTGCAATGCCCAGATATGTACATGAGGCTCAAATGACAGATGTGGATAGTGATAGCAAAGAGCTAAAGGTCAACACATGTTCCAATAGAGGAAGAAGTCGGTCCATCACAAATAGCTCTTGTTGCTAGGTTTTCACTACTTGCTTTTATTGCACTTTTTTCAGATTTTATGATTTTTTTTTATTTTTTTGACTTTTTCACTTTTTTTGTATTTTTCATTTTTTGTTTTTTTTGTATTTTTCTTTTTTGATTTTTTCTCTTTTTCTTTTCTTTTTTGTTGTTTTTTTTTTTGTTTTTTTTTGATTTCTTTGTTGTCACCAAGATGCTTGTTTGCTAGGTTTTCATCAGAGCAACCATTTTTTTCAAGACATTTTTTGGTTTTTTTTGGATTTCTTCAGGACAATTTCTAAATTTTTTTTGGATTTCTTTAGGACTTTTTCTATTTTTTTTGGATTTCTTCAAAACTTTTATGGTGCATCAAATGAATCATGTGTATAATTTCTTGAGATGGAGGCTTTTTATGAGCTCCTCAAATAGGTCTACTTCTGATGTGGATAGCTAGTATGCTCCTCATCCATAGTGGTAGGAGGCTCCTCAAACAGAACAATCCAGACTATGCAACAAGAGTAACACAACAAAAGAAACACATAAATTGGAGGAAAATATAGATTAAAACATTCATACTATTAGAAATATTAGTTAAAATCAATGAACAACATCTGGGCTTACCAATTTGGCTCACAGGCCTATTACAACATGTTCAAAAATACATCCCTATATGCTCCTTAGTGCAAGTGAAATATTACATCTCAAACCTATATTATTCTACTTAATCAACTGCTACTCTCCTAATGATCTATTACAAGCTTTATATCATATCCACAGATCTAGAATCATCCACGTTGGCCAAAGATCATTACAATTTCCAATGAAAGAAAAATGTAACGTGTGCATGAATAGGTCAGCCTCAAATTTGAATTACTTCTTGGTGAATGGATAGGATGAAGTGTGGACCTATAATTAAGGTCAAGGACACTCCATGGAAAATTTTGAATCACACCATCAAGATCCACAATCGATCAAACTAGCCATTAGGTTTGAAATTAATTTGGTGCCAGTTCAAGAAATTGCCATCAAATCTGGAAGTGATAACTTGTTGGAAAAAGATCCATTCGTGCTCAAATCTTGGAATAAGGAAAATGAAAATTTCCATGATGTAAACATAGATCCATAGGGTTTGGTGAGAAAATATGATGAATCCACCAACTTGAAATGAACAAGAATTGAACAAGAATAAAATTTAAAGAAAATATTTTTTGGTTGATGCAAGATTGCCAAGAACTAAGGATGCTCCTGCATCAGACATCTAGGGTTATTTTAAAAGTGAGTCTCTCACTTTGCAAGGGCTATAGGAAAATCAAAACAGTCTACCTCAGCCTGAGAAATTGAAGAAGAATCCTCCACTAGTCTGCCTTTCCACTTCACAAGATATTCTTTGTATTGTCTTCCACGAGTTTTCCTCCCATCTCTGATATCCAAAATCTCTCCAATCTCATCTGAGTGTTGTTTAGCAAATTGATTTTCAAATTTTTATTTACTGTCTTCACTGAACTCTCCTTCATGGTATTGATGTAGATCTGCAATGTTGAATATGGGTGATATACCCATGTCATCTGATAACTCTACTTCATGTGCATTTCCTAAATAAATATTCTTCAAAATCCTACAGGGTCCAAAATTCTTCATCTTCAGCTTATTATATGTGCCAACTGGAAATATTTCGTTCCTCAAATACACCACCACTTCATCTTCAACTTCAAACTCCTTATGTCTCCTCTTCTCATCTATTTTCTCCTTATACTTCTAGTTCATATCTTCCAACTACTCGTTCACTTGAGTATGCACCTTCTTCATATGTTCTACAAATTCCTCTACTTTTGCACTCTTTTTATCTTCCATACTGATGTCTCTCAACTTTGATATACGTCTAGGATGAACTCCAGTAACAATCTCAAATGGTGTCTTCTTGTGCTTGGGCGTATGCAGATCATGGTATGCCAAATGCCCTTAAGTGGCAAAAATTCAGAAAAATCTGTTAGGCAACTTGACGTAAATATTTGAATAAGTTATCTATATTATTTCAAAATATGTAAGAATAGAATTTGTATAAATTGAATGTAGTTTCTAAAATACTAGGTTTATTTAAAATAAAATAAAATCTATTTGGTGAAAATTTGAAATTTTAATGCAGAATCTTAAATTTTAGGAAAAATAAAGAGGTAGTTTCTGACCACCCTAACCATAATAAAATGATAATATTTTTTTTTGTAAGATTTTATATATAGTAGAGGACTCATGTCCAGATGTGATGCATATTTTTTGTAATTTTTTTCCAAGTAAATAATTAATTATGAATTTTTATTACAACTTTTAGAAAATATAAAAACTCGTCTGTCAACCACCTTCTTGGTCAAAATTAATGAAATTTAATTATTATTTTTAACCATATAGTATGTAAAGCATAGAATGACGATGTTTTGATTCAAAAAATATGGTCACGCTTTGAAAGTTATAGATGTTTTTCAATCAACCTATCGATCAGACTTTAGTCATAATTCTAATAGAAAATGAATAATAATAATTTATTAAATCTCAAATTAAATCATAATTTATATTTTTGGAAAGCTGAGAATCTCCAAAAACCCTTTTCGTTTCATTAATTTTGGTGAAAAAAGTCTCACACATACCCTACACAAATATTGCCACTTTTTGGCATACCATGATCCTGCACATACCCTACTCATGTTCACTGAATTATTGTAAACAAACTCTACTTGTGCAAGGACTAAATCCCAACTTCTAGTCTTCTCTCCAACCAGACATATTAGAAAATTTCTCAAACTCTTGTTTACTACCTCTACCTATCCATCATTCTATGGGTGAAAAATAGAATTAAACTTCAAATTTGTCTTTAACTTCTTCCAAAGTGTCCTCCAAAAATAACCAACAAAATTTGTATCTCTTTCTGAAACAATACTCCTAGGTAATCCATGCAATCTCACAACTTCTTTGAAAAACAAGTCTTGTACATGTACTACATCTGTTTTCTTCTTAAAAGGTATGAAATGTGGCATTTTAGAAAATCTATCCACCACCACAAATATAGAATTGTTACCTCTCTGTGTCTTCGACAAACTAAGTATGAAATCCATGTTGATATCCTCCCAAGGTCTGTCTAGAACTGTCAAAGGTTTATACAATCAAACATTTTGACTAATCCCTTTGGCAACTTGACAAACTCTACAACTCTGCACAAGTTTCCTGACATCCTTATAAATCTATGGCCAAAAGTAATTCTCACTTACTAATGCTATTATCTTATCAATTCTAAAGTTTCCTGACAATCCTCCACTATGTTTTTCTTTCACCAAGTTATCCCTCATTGAACTCTAGGTTATACACAACTGATTTCCTTTAAAAAACATATCCTCTTGAATGAAATAATCCAACCACTAACTCCTATCCTCTAGAACTTGTTCCTTACAAGCTCTCCAAGGTTCTGGAAAATCTAGGTCTTCCTCATACAAGTTCTTCAATTCATCAAAGCCTAATACTTCCATTCTCATCTTTGTTAGTAAATTCCTTCTCCTACTCAAATGATCAACAACTCTATTTGACTTTCCACTCCTATGCTTAAAAAAAAAAGTAACTCTGCAAGAATTCTACCCATCTCATGTTCCTTAGATTCAACTTACCTTGACTGTTCAAATATTGCAAAGCTTGGTGATCTGTATACAACACAAACTCCTTAGGAAACAAGTAATTTTGCCACTTCTTCAAGGCTTGAACTATGGCATGAAACTCCTGATCATACATTGAATATCTTCTCCTTGCATGATTCAATTTCTTACTGAAATAAGCTACAAGTCTCCCTTATTGATTCAATACTACTCCAATTGCATTTCCACTTGCATCATAGTCTACCTAAAATACCTTATTAAAGTTTGGTAAAGCCAACGCAAGTTGCTTAGTCACTTTCTATTTCAACAACTCAAAACTTCGGTCTGCTCCGGATGCCGACCTAAAATTCTTCTTATCTCCTCTCATCGTCTCTAGCATAGGACTACAAATAGAACTGAAATTCCTAAGGAACTTCCAGTAGAAACTAGCCAATCCATTAAATGATCTTACCTCTCTAGAATGCTATCTAGTGTAGGCCACTCAATAATTTCTCTTACTTTCTCATGATCCATCATCAATCCACCCATAGATATCACAAATCCCGGATATACCAATTCTTCCTTCATGAAACTACACTTCTTAATGTTTATCAACAACTGCTCTTCTTTCAACCTCTGCAAACTTGTCTTATATGCAAAAAATGTTCTTCTCTACTCTTACCAAAAATCAATATGTCATCCAAATACACAATCACAAACTTACCCAAGACTTTCTTCAATACCTTATTCATCAACCTTATGAAAGTGCTAAGCGCATTTGTTAGTCCAAAAGGCATCACCAACCTCTCATACAATCCTTCATTTGTCTTGAATGATGTCTTCCACTCATCCCCTCCTTTGATTCTAATATGATGATATCCACTCTTCAAATCTATCTTTGTAAAGTATTTAGCTGGACTCAAAAAATCCATAATGACATCCATCTAGGGAAAAGAAAATATATACTTCACCATGATCTTTTTTATGACTCTAGAATCTATACACATCCTCCATTCTCCATCCTTCTTAGGTGCTAACACAATAGGTACTATACATGGACTTAAGCTTTCTTTGATCAAACCCTTCCTCAACAACTCTTACACTTGTCTATTCAACTCTTCATTCTGTACAGGTGTCATCTAGTGTGCTACTTTATTAGGCAAAATAGCTCTAGGAATTAGATCCATGCAATGACTAATACTCCTCACATGTGGTAATCCATCAGGTACATTATCCAAAATGATCTCCTCATACTCTGTCAACATCTCCTGTATCTCCTCTAGTTGTTCTTCTACATGCTTCAAGTCTTCATCCTTCTTAGGAACTAAGGAATAACACATGTTCTTGTGTCTCAATCCATCCAGAAATCTCCTTCCATCAACTAAACAAATTCTAGCACTCATACAAACCTCAACTTAAGGAGCATCCTCCAATGGCAACAAATTTTGCTTCATCCCATTAGCAATACTAGTATATGTATTCTTCCTTCCGTTATGAATAGCCTGTCTATCATACTGCCAAGGTCTCACCAGCAAAACATGGCATACACCCATAGGAATGATATCACACAAAACTTCATCATGGTAATTTCCTATCTTCAATTTCACCAAACATTGTTTACTTACAAAAAATCTTATGCTCATCTTGAAACCATGCTATGTGATAGGGCTTCAGGTGTTTCAATCTTTCCAACTTTAATTTGGTCACCATTTCTTCAGAAACCAGGTTCTTAGAGCTTCCACTATCAACAATCACTTTGCAAAATTTATCAACTACCTTCCATCTGGTTTGAAACAAATTCTTTCTCTACAATGATTCCTACTCCATCTCACTTTGACATAGTACTCTTCTATTCACCAACACTTCTCCATCTTCTAGTTTATTAGATGATCTGACATGATCTTCCTCAACAAAGGTTTTTCTTTTATGGTTTTTTGTCTTTCTACTCATCTCTCCTTGATTGCATTAAAATGTTCTATGTCTTTCTCCTCCACATTTAAAATAAGTTCCCTTGAATACTCTTTTATCCTTTTCATCTTTTCTATAACCCTCATTCCGATAACCACTATATCCACCTCTTTGGTAAGAGTTTCCATCACCTCTATGGTATGAATCATCATTCTTGTTGACTTCCTTATCTTTATTTTGATCTACAAAAGATCCTCTTCCTCCTCGAGTAAAAATTATTTCTCTATGTCTTTGCTCATGTCTTTTATTCAGCTTCTCTTATGCTTTTAGGGCACATTGGTATGCCTCTTCCACACCCTACAACTTGATTAAACTAATATCATCTTCTATCAACGACCTCAAACCATTCACATATTTCGCTACTTGCTCGATCTCATCCTTTGAATGTCCAGATCTTATATTCAACTTGTAGAACTCCTCAATATACTTTGTCACACTTGACTCCTTTTTCTTCAAAATTTTCAACTTTTGGAACAAATTGATCTGATAATCTATAGGCATAAACTTACCTTTTAGCTTATTCACCATCTGATCCCATGATTTTATCTTCTCCTTTCCTCTTCTTTTCCTATCTATCTGCAAATGTTCCCACCAAAGGGATGCATGTCCTTTCAAATTTGTACAAGAAAATTTTACCTTCTTATCTTCAGTGGTACCTTCAAAATCAAAATACTTTTCCATCTCTGTTATCCAATCTAGCAATTCTTTTGAATCCAACTTACCATTATAATTTGATGGATTTAAATGTGGCTTATTATGCGCTCTAGTTAGGGCTCTTACAAACCTCTCTTCTCCCTATTCTAGGCTAGGTTGATCTTCTCTTCCTCTTTCTTCTGGTACTTCTACCTCTTCATCACTCACATCATCAACTAGTCGACCTCTCCTCTGGGCCATTTCAATTGCATCTAATCTGGTAGCAATTCCTCTCAACATCTCCATTAAAGTTGGTATGCATTTCCACACACTCCATTTCCTCTAACATTAATTTTTCTTGCCATCTTTACACAAGTCCTCTGTAGCTGCAGGTTGGATCCTCAATCTGCCACCTCACAACAAATCTTCAATAGGACTGCGAATTTTGATGACCTCTCATAGATTGTATCTTGCTCTAATACCAGTTTGGCATAGCCATGGTAGGAGGGTCCTCAAAGAGAACAATCTAGACCATGCAACAAGAGTAACACAATAGAAGAAAAACATAAATTGGAGGAAAATGCAGATTCAAATAGTCATATTATCATAAATCTTAGTTACAATCAACCGGCCCAACATCTGGGCTTACCAATCTGGCTCATAGGCCTATTACAACATGTTTAAAAATACAACATCCCTATATTCTCCTTAGTGCAAGAAAAATATTACATCTCAAACCTATAGTATTCTACTTAATCAACTACTACTCACATAATGATCTATTACAAGCTTTATATTTTATCTGTAGATCTAGAATCATCTACATCAGCCAAAGATCATTACAATCTCCAATGAAAGAAAAATGTAATGTGCGCATGAATAGGTCAGCCTCAAATTTGAATTTATTCTCAATGAATGCATAGGATGAAGTGTGGACCTATAATTAAGGTCAGGTACACTCCATGGAACAATTCAAATCATATCGTCAAGATACACAAGTTATAGGAAAGATCCACGATCAATAAAAGTAGCCGTTAGGTTTGAAATTATTTTGGTACCAATTCAAGAAACTGCCATCAAATCCATAAGTGATAACTTGCTAGAAAAAGATCCAATCACGCTCAAATCTTGGAATAAGCAAAATAAACATGTCCACGATGTAAACATAGATCCACAGGGTCTAGTGAGCAAATGTGATGAATCCACCAACTTGAACTAAACAAGAAAAAAATTGAAAGAAAATATTTTTTTGTTGATGCAAGATTGCCAAGAACCAAGGATACTCCTACATCACATAAACTGACACAATGACAAAAGGGACCCAACCAATTTGGTTCAAAAATTAATTTCTTCTCCCTCTCTTGTTGATTGTGCAGATTCTCCTTCAATACCAATTCATCAACTTGAAATTTTCTTGGTTTGAGCTTATGAATATAGTGTTTGGACATTCGTTGTTTGTAGGCTTTCAGGTGGTTCACTATATGTTGATGTCATTCATCCAATAATTACAACTCTTACAATCTAGATACCTAGTAGTCCTCATTAGAAATGATACCCTTCAATGACACACAGAGTGATGGTATTTCAACCTCAATGGGTATAATGGCATTAGATCCATACACAAGAGTGTATGGTGTGGCTCCTGTTGGTGTGAAAATACTGGTTTAGTACACCCATAGAGAAGGGTTTAATTAGATGTGCCAATCACATCCAACATCATTGACTGTTTTCTTCAAGATTTTAAAAATAGTTTTGTTGGAGGCCTCTGCTTTACAGTTTCCTTAAGGGTAATATGGTGTAGAGAAGTGATGTATATTGAACTTCTCACACAATTCTTGCATGTCTTGATTTTTGAACGCTCTTCCATTGTCAATGGCAATGGATTGAGGGATGTCGTACAAAAGGATGATGTAGTTGAGGATGAAGGATGAAATTTTCTTTCCTATGATGGTGATTAGAGGAAAAACTTCAATCCACTTTGTAAAGTACTATGTGGCTGTGATGATAAACTTGTGTCCATTAGATGAAGGTGGATGAATTTTACCTACAAGATCCAATCCCCATTGAAAAAGGGCCATGTTGGTGGGAATGGTTGAAGCTCTTGTGCTAGTGCATGAATGAGGTTGCCATGAATCTAACACTTTTTGCATTTCTTGACGAACTAAAAATAATCCTTCTCCATGTTTGGCCAATAATACCCTAAACAAAGGAGTTTCTTGGATAAGGTTAAACCGCTTGAGTGAGTTCCACAAATACCCTCATGAACTTCCCGTAAAGTCTTTTCAGACTCATTGTGTTCCAGAAATTGGAGGAGAGTTCCACCAAGACCTTGTCAATAAAGTACATCCATGACAAGAGTATGTCGGGTGGCTTGGTGAATGAAGTTTCATTTCTGGTTTTGAGATAGGTCAGTTGGAAGGGTATTATCTTTTAGATAGGTATTAATTTTACCATAGATTGAGGTATTGATATCAACCAAGGTGACATATAACTTGTGACTTGGTATCATCATAAGCAGGGGAAATAGTTGTTCCACCATGAACTCATAACGAATTATTTTCTCTAGAATTTGTAATAAGGAAGCAATAGTGGCCACGACATTGACAACTCTATTATCCACTCTGGAAATTTCCTCAAATTTGATATTGACAAAGTATTTCTTAAAATCATCAATCATTATTTTGTAGGGCATCA
This sequence comes from Sequoia sempervirens, assembly GCA_007258455.2. Lineage (NCBI taxonomy): Eukaryota > Viridiplantae > Streptophyta > Pinopsida > Cupressales > Cupressaceae > Sequoia > Sequoia sempervirens. The sequence goes on along the minus strand of VDFB02105785.1, from coordinate 38,544,735 downwards.
ATTTATCGTCCATTTTTTGATAATCATCATTGACTTGGTTAATGACCAACTGAGAATCTTCGTAGACTTGCAACTCTGGGATTTTCCATTCTACTATTATTTTAATGCCAATGATTAATGCTTCATACTCTGCCATGTTATTGGTACAAGGGAACATCAATGGAGATGATTTCAGAATGGTATGTCCTTGTGGAGTGACAAATAGGATTTCGGCCCTTGATCCATGTTGTGTGTGTGATCCATCAAAGTATAAGGTTCACTATTGTCCAGTCAAGGTGAGGAAATCAATGTCTAGAAACTCAATGTGTAGAGGACGATCATCTGGTAGGGGTGCTTCAGCCAGCTGTTTTGCGATTGCTTGTCATTTTATTGCTTTCCTATCCACATATTGGATGTCAAATTCACTTTGTATCATAACCCACTTAGCTAGTCTTCCAGTTAGATTAGCTTTGTTGAGGAGGTATTTTAGTGGATATATTTTGGCTATTAACTTGATGGTATGAGTAAGCATGTAGTGTCAAAGCTATGGGGTGGAAAACACTACTGCCAAAAAATCCTTTTCAATGGATGTATAATTGATTTCATAGTCATTTAGAATCCTATTGATGTAATAAATTTCTCTTCTTTTTTTTATGTTGAATCCTCTTGTGCTAACAAGGCTCCCAATGATATCTCAATTGTTGCAATGTATAATAAGGGTGGTTTTCCTTCTACTGGTGGCATTAAGATAGGTGGACTCATTAGATATTGTTTTAATTGGTTGAAGGCCTCTTCACATTTCTTGTCTCATTGGAAAGAAAATTTTTTGTGTTGCAAGTGAGTGAAAGGATGGGTCTTGTCTATGAGTTGTGAAATAAATCCTTAGATTGATTGGAATATCCCTTGCAAAGATCATTGTTGGCTAATTTTTTTGGGTGGCAGCATCTCCATGATAGCTTTAACTTTTGTTGGGTCTACCTCAATGCCTTTTTCTAAAACTATATATCCCAAGAGTTTGGTTGAAGTCACCCCAAACACAAATTTCTTTGTATTTGGTCATACATTGAACTTATCCAGTCTAGTAAATATTTTGTCTAAGATCTCTAAGTGTCCTTCTCTGGTGTATGATTTGGCCAATACATCATCCACATAGTCTTCTAGGAAGGTATGCATCATATCATGAAAAATTATCGTCATGGCGCACTGATAAGTAGTTCCTATGTTCTTCAATGTGAATGGCATAACATTCCATCAAAATGTTCCCCAAAGACATCTGAAGGTTGTTTTGTCTTGGTCCTTTGGAGCTATCTTGATGTAATTATAATTGGAAAAACCATCCACAAGTGACAACATGCCATGTCCTATTGTTAAGTCCACTATGATGTCTATGTTAGGTAGAGGAAAGTCATCTTTAGAGCAAGCCTTATTAAGATTTTAGAAATTTGTGCAAATGCAGATGTTTTTTTCAGGATTTAAAACTGGTACAATGTTGGAGATCCACTCGGCATAGTCAATGGATTTGATGAATCCTGCATCTAATAACTCCTTTCGGTCTACTTTTACTAATAGCGCAATATGCAGATGCATTTTCCTTAGCTTCTTCTTGACAAGTTTTACTCCTAGTGGTAAGGATAGGTGGTGCATGATAAGATCTAGATCAATCCTTGGCATGTTAGCATATTACCAAGCAAAGTTGATTTGTCTCTCTGTGAAGAATTTGAGGAAGCTTGGTTTTTCCTGGTTTGTAAATGATGTTGCTAGATGGATATTCTTCACTATTTATGCATTGTCAATATTGATGGACTGTGTGGGCTCAATCAATACTTTTAATATTTCTTAAAAATGTTCTAGGAGAGTCAAATATTCCATCCTTTGATGCCTCATAGAGGTTTTCTCTATTGGATGCACTCTTTATTTTTTCTTTTTCTAGATCTGATACTGCCATTGAATGGTTTTCACCATCAGATCTATTTCCTATGTTATTCATTTTGCAGCTAAAATATTTGAGACTCCCCTATTTGGAAGCTTCGTTATGATGTTCAATGGTGGAATCTACTTCAAGATTTTCAGAACAGAGGAAGTTGATGATGGCATCATCATTTGAAAAGGTGGTGATATTGAATGGCTCAGTTTGGTCCCAATCTATGAGTTCAGGATGTACTAGGGGTAAGAAATCATCCAATTCATTAAGGTCTGAGATAGTAAGAGTCTTTATGGTGATGTCTTCAATTTTTCCAATAGAAAATTCAAGGTCTATAAGGTAAATTTCCTCTGAATTATATGTTTCACTCCTAGTATGATCATCTTCATTGGAGTCATCAATATGTTATGATCCTATTTCGAGTGGTCTAGAACCTGAACCTTGTCCCTCCTCGAGTAGGGGTGCATACTTGTGTACCACATCAATGTCCTTGTCATGAAAAGACTCTTCGAATAGTGAATCCAACTTATATTCATTTGAATCGGTTTCATGATCATCACTAGCTTGTAGTTGTAGGATTCTTTTGACAATCCTCTGAGTTATCTCTTCTTTTGTCTCCTCTTTATAATCCAGCTCAGTCTTGTCTTTTGGATTGATTAAGAGGGGTTGAATTGGTTGCACAATTCCTTCATTTCTTTTTCCTACATGGCCTTTTCCCTTGTATCCCATCTTTTCTAATATTGTGAAGCCTTTTCCATATTGTGTTGTTTGTACATTTGCAATTGCTACTTGGGATTATTCTTCGTCTTTATAAAGCCAGTTTAGAAAGTCCTTGTCTTCAGCTTCATCAACTATGGTACTTGCTTTTACAAATCAACCATCAAAGAGTGTAATTGGTTGTGATGAAAATTGTGTTGATGTTGAAGGTTTCCCATATGACTTTGGGGAAGACAACTGTGAAAGGCATAGGGATTGTTCAATGAAATATTCACCCACACCTTTATCTTTGACTTGGAATTTTTTCTCAAATTGTTTGGACAAACAATTTAATTGGGTTTCATGGTTTGAGTATGTAGAATGAGAAACTTCTTCCTTTTTCTTAGATTGTTTAGACATGGAATGGGATTGACCTTCATGATTTGGGGAAGTGACTAGCGATTTTGATAAGGGAATTTGGATGGCTTTGATTATTGGTAGAGATAGAAGTGGAAGCTTCTCTATTATGAGGTACACAGACATGGACTGATTTAAGGGTGTTGCAATACTAAGGACCACTAGAATCAACCGAGATGGTGATTTCTTGGGCACCACAAGGGAATTTCAAAAATTGGTGGTATGTTGACAAGATCGCTTGCATTTCATGGATCCATGGGCGACCCAATAGTATGTTGTAGGTCAAATCCTTGTCCAAGACTTGGCAGATTACATCTTTTTGAATTGGTCCTACTTGAATGGGTAAGAAAAACAATCCCTGTGAAGATCTCTCATCATCATATGCTTTTATTGTAATCTTTTTCTTTGAATCAATTGCATTTTTCAAAAAATCGTAGGGCACGAACAAGCTTTAAAGTACATATATTCAGGTTGGCTCCTCCATCTATTAGGACATGTTTGACATGATGTTTATGAATTAGGACTTCAATATGGAGTGGGGAAATGTGGGGATTAGAAATAGATGCATCATCATTTTCTGAAAAAGATAAGCAATGAGGTGTAGTCAAATGTTCCACCATGGCCTCGAATTTACAAAATTCCAGATCCATTGGTACTATTGTGTCCACTAGGGATTTTTCCAAAATCTCTTTGTGGGAAGGTGAAATCTTGAGTAGTTCCAATATAGATATTTGTGCAGGGATCTTTTGTAATTGGTCTACTATGTTATATTGATTGCACGAGGCAATAGGTGTTTTAGACGAACTTCCTTTTAGTACATATTTGGCATGTGCTATTGTGGTCACATTTACTTGCATATTGTCTTGTTTGGACCCATTGATTTTAATGACATTAATTTGAGTATCAGTTGCAGCCATGTCTTGTTCATGTTCAATTGGAATGTCATTAATTGGATTGTTGGATGCAATAATGTTTTGGTTACATCATTGGTTTCAATGTTATTAATTTGATCTTCCACTACTAAGATATGAAAGCTAATAGTATCATGGAAATAGTTTACATTCTTCCCTTTGTTGTTTGTTGTAGAGATCTCCCCTTTTTCATAATTCGGTAAGGGATTTATGAATGCTCCAAGATCAACGTTTGTTTGGGGTCCTTCTATTCATATGACTTTGTCATCTATTAAGTATTTTATCTTGTGTTTCAATTGCATGCAACTATTTGTTTGATGAACTTTGCACCAATGAAATTCACAATAATAAGCATCATTCCACCATGATGATTTTACTTTTGGTTCAAAGCCTCGGGTGTTAGGTAGTGTTATAAGGTTATTTGCAAGAAGTTCTATCAATGTAGATTCGTGTGATTGACCCAAAGGTGTGAATTTTTGGTGGTTTGATTATGTTTGATACGGTGGAGGTTTAGATCTGGTATTACATTGATTGTGGTTGTTTTGATTTTTGGGTTGGTTAACATTTTGATTAGTGCCTTGATTGGTGTTTTGATAAGTCTTGGTTTTGGTTCCTGATAGATTAAAGACAAGTTTGGCATTATGTGTTTCAGTGGCACCATCATTGGCATTCTTGATAAGTCTTGGTTTTGGTTCCTGATAGATTATTATGATGATTGGAAGAGATAGCATTATTTGATCCTTCATTGTGAATTTTCAATACCCCTCTTTTGACTAAAGATTCTTCAATTTTCAAACCATTTTCGATCATCTTCTCAAAGCTAGGGAGACATTGCAATTGTAGCCTATAGCTCATTTCGCTATTGAGGTTGCCAATACAAATTTCCATCTTTTCTTTTTCAGGTATAGGACGAGCATATTGAGAAAATAACATTCTCCATCTTTGTAAGAATAAGAGAATGGATTCTCCTTGTTTTTGTTTGGTATTGCAAAGATCCTTCATGGTTATCTCATGTGAAATGTTATATGAATATTGAGTGATAATTTTTTTCACAAGTTCTTCAAAGGATCTTATGCCTGGCGATAGTTTGAAAAACCATTCCATACAATGGCCTCCCAAGCTACATGGAAAAAGTCTCATCAAGTAGGTGTCTTCATGTGCAAACTCAAGACTCCTGGTTTGAAATTCCCTCACATGGTCTATGGGGTCATATTTTCCATTGTATTTGTCATATTTTGGGAGGTCACAATTCGGTAGGAATGGTATGATGTTCAAATTCCTATCAAAAGGGTAGGGACAAATATCTTTTGGTAGTCCCTCTTTGCATGTCTTGTAGTTTTTGTTGAAGGTTCTTCATTTTTTGTGTTAGGGCAGCCATTTGATCTACATTTGGTGTTTCAATTTTGGTTTTTTTTGGTGTTTCTTTATATTTATTGCCATCAAAATTACTTGGTAATTTAACCCCTTGGCTTTCTAACATTAGAAGATATTTTTCCTCATCCATTTCAAAGATCCTCTCTAGGAATTTGTGAAATTTGGGATCTTGGTTTGCTTGTTCTATTCCCTCCTCTATTATTTCCTCTGTTTCATTTTGAGGGATTTTTTGGAAATGGTTTTCTTCTCATTCACCCATGGTGTTTTGAGGTTCAAGCTCCTTCTCCTTAAGTTTTTTCTTTTGGGATCTTTTTAAAATAGGCATGCAAGTGATGAAGGTTTGCTAAATTTTGATCGTTGTTTAGGAGTGCCAAAGAGATATCTAGGTTGAATAGAATGATAAATTATATTGATGGAACTAAGATAATGAAATTTGATGTAAAGTGTGTTGTTTTAGGATGAAGGATGACAATTATTGATGGTGAAATGCAACTTGATGATCAAATTTAGGTTTGATGGTTGGGCACTTTTAGATGTTTGATCAAAGTTTAGGTAAATGATTTCACTTGTAAATGATATATTTTTTAAGTTTAAAGCAATGTTGGGATAATGAATGAGCACCTCTATGGAAAAGATCCCTAAATCTAGGTTCAAAATGTTATATAGGGGGTCAAATTTAGCTTTCTAGTTATAAATCTGTTGGATGCACTATAACAATTAGTGTGTGCACTGAAAGGAAGATGCACTACAATAATGGGTGAATGCACTAAAAAATGCAATGGATGCACTGGCATAAATGGTGTATGCACTATAATAGTAGATGAATGCACTGGCATATATGGTGTATGCATTATAACAGTAGATGGATGCATTGGAATATATGGTGTATGCACTATAATAGTAGATGGATGCACCAGAGGATGGTGTAAATGTGCTAGAATAATTAGTTGATGTGATGAATTGGGAAAATGTCACAATTTCTTACAAGTTTGTTTGATTTTTCTAATTTTCCAATCATAGAACTATTTGTTTCAAAGGATGTTTTTTGAATCAAGGTTTTCATTTCCAGTGTGTGATGTTTTGTTTGAAGTTTGTTTAAAAACACATCAAACATGTACAATTCCTAAGGTTTTGTAGGACAATATTTATTGGATTCCCACTTGGATTTTACTATAGCTGAGCCTACTTTTAGTGGATGATTAGAAGCTTGACCACAATGGCTCCCCTCCACAACACTCACTTCTTGGGTCATCCAAGTTTAAGTACCCATGAATCTCCCATGACATACTTCTCATCTCTACTAAAAGCTGCAAAAATGTGGAACAACTTCAAAGGTTAGACCTTCTGCACCAGTAAATAGAATAGTATTTTGGCTTACTATAACAAAAGGTTCTAGTATAGGTATTTCGTTCATGGGGGATCATCCATATGACAAGAGACCATTGTTTCCCTTCTTATCGAAACAATCATTGTGATACTTGAACTCTCCTCAATTACCCACACTTATATATCGGTTGGAAGTCGCTTGGGTTTAGCATGTTCCTGGTTGGGTCATTCCCTTGGGTGATTACTTTTTCCCATAAGGCAGACCCTCTAAGGATAAAACAAAATAAAAATGAATGGGTCTATATTTTTGGTCACCCAGTTAAGGGGAAATCATATGCCTACCATTCATCAAGCACAAAAAAAATGTTCTTTCCCTCCTAATTAATCTAGATTACTAAATTAAAAAAAGAGGAAATAAATCAACTTCAGCCCCTGCATCAAAATTATTAGTAGTTTTCAATAAATGTTCTTTCATAGCATTCAATACTTTCAGCAGAGTCTTTGACGACATTTATGAAACCTGTACAACAAAAAAACATTCATCAGTTTTCAAAGTTTGGAAAATTTTGCAATGAAAAGCAACTGCACCATTACAGTAATTCAATACGCTAAAAATGTAGATGCGCCTAAAAATGCAGTGAATGTGCTATAGGAAATAGTGAATGTGCTACATAAATTATTAGATGGGCTACATAAACTAATGAATGCACTATAGAAACCCCCTGATGCACTGAAGGAACTCATGGTTGAGCCGTAATAGTCAGTGAATGCGCCAGTAAATGTTTCAGGTGTGCTAGAAGAATTTGTGGTTGTGTTGGAAGAATTCATGTCCGAACCTATAAGCACACTTTCCATAAAATGTTAAAATAATAGGGGCTAGGCCCCTCGGTGGGTGCTAATTTATGTGTGTGAAAAATATGGGGATCAAAATAATTAATTGAAACCACACAATCAATGAAACATGTTATATTAAGGAAATAAAATTAAAAAAAACAAATGGTAAAGCAATTCCTCAAAGTCATTCCATCATCCTCTATTCTTAAGGATCATGTATTAGTGCTCTCATATTTTAGGTATGCACTAAACTACTAGGATGAAACCTAAGAAATCAAAAACCATTAAAGTAAAATGCAGGAAACTATACCTACATCTACATGGTTGATGAATTCGATGGATGATATGCTAAATGATGTACTAAATAATATGATGTTGTATACAAAATGATGCTAAATGATGCAATGATAAAATGATAAGGTAATGGAAATGCTATGGAAATACTATAATGATAATGCAATAATTAAGTTCCTAGAAATGAAATTTCCATTATAACACTAGTTGAAATCAAATGATAAATTCTAAGCTAAAATGCCAATGTTAAGCTCACAAATGCTGAAAGTATTTCTACAGAGTAGATTTATGCTATGATCTCTATATGAAAAGTTGTAAGTGAGCCTCTATTTATATATTTCACCAAGGCATCAAGTTATGTGGCAGTAATGGATGATCAGGATTTGGTCTGGAGAGATCGACGATGAGAAGTGAGGAGGTTAGAGAGAATCAGGGAAGTTTTTCTCTTTAATAGAACAAGCTTGCCAAGTGTAGAAGGGAATAAGTGGAAAGAAGAAGCCATGTGTCTTTGAGGTTGGTAAAATTGTCGAGGATAAATGTCCATTTATAAATTAGAAATAATTAATTTCATGTGACTAAATCCCAATTTTAAAATGGAAAATATGGAGAAATGTGACTAAATTCCAATTTTAAAATTCAAATTTAGTTGCAGGGAATTAATCAAATAAAACAAATTAGTTAAATTTGTTTATTTAATTAAATCATGAAGAAAGTGGTTTAGATAAGAAGAATTAAAAAATATGAACTATATAAATAAACTTTGCAATTTATTTATGAGTAGAGGAAATACATATTTTATTAATTAAATAACTAGTATTTAATTAATTTTCTCCTAACCAAATTTTAGATGTATAAAACCCACATTCTGTCCCAAGAAGAATTAATTAATATTTTCCTAAGCTTAGAGGTGATTTTGAAGAATTAACATCAAGACATGTATAGTGTTTCATTGATTTGATGGAAGACTTTCAAATAATGGAACATGATGCTATCATGATATTTTTTGTAAGAACTTTAGAATGTATGGCTGAAGGTTGGTTTTCTTGCTTACCAATACATTCCATAGATTCATGGTATGATCTTAGGATGCATTTCCTTGATTATTTTGAAGAAGAGTCAATAGTGAATGATGAATGCTTGTCTAAAGACATAAATCTACATACTCAAAAAGAATTTGAAGAGAAATTTGCAAACAAGGTTGAGTCCATATCATATATTGATGCAGTGTGTGATATAGAAAGATTGGAGGATGGATCCATCTATGATTTTCATGATAGATTCATGAAATTTCTGCTTGCTATACCAGAATCAAAAAGACATGATGAATCATTTTGCATTGATTTGTTTTGTGAAAGACTTGAGCTAGGTCTAAGTACCATGCATATTCACTTGAAGCCCCATAGCCTTAAATGCATATATCAATGGCTTTCAATAATTGAGGAAATGATAGATAAATATGGAAGTAATCTCCTAACTCAATTAGGTGATGGTAATTTTTCAAGAATTAGTCCAATGGATGCAGATGGTATAGTAGAAGAAAATAATCATGCATCATTAGGTGATGGGGAGGCTTTTTTTAAACAACCTACAAAAGAAATATACATAGATAAAGATTGCAACCATGATGGTCATGAAGAGATAGATGAAACATCTAAAGTTTCCTCCATATTTTTTCAAAATACAAAAATAGAGAGTAGATTTTCTATAGAAAATGAAGGCTACAATGATGCAAATAATACTAAAAGTGTTTTCTCATCTATGGATTTTAAATATACCGTTGAAGATCGGGCTGATTTTGGAGTTTCACATCTTCATGATGAGAACAATGGTGTTGTAAGTGGAATTTTGAAACTAGCTGAAAAGCATCTTTGATGGGTGATCATGAAAACATGAACTCTATTTGTATCCATCGTGATTGTGATTCCTTTCAAGAGGGGGACATGGAATTAATCTCCTTGAGTGAAAATTATTCTAATGAAGATGATGACGACGTTTTTGAAAGCTCACAAGAACAAGAGTATGATGGATATGAATTGAATATACTTTTTGAAGAAGACATGTGTAATTAGTAGTATTGCAATAAACTTAGTTATACCAATCTTCTAAGTGTGTGTAGCATTGATGAAGGCTTTCATGATGAGACAAAGGAGCCTGCACATTTGAAGAGTGCTTCTGAGAGCATTAGTGTATCAACTGCAAATGATAGAGTATGTAAGTATTTTAAGTTAAAGAAATCATGTGTGAGAAGTTGCAATGAAGAAACCATTAATTCTTTTTAGTTTGACAGTGAAGAAGGTATCCGTATTGATTGTTGTAGCAGTGTGAATAGAGAAGGAGATATATATGCAAGAGATGTATTGAATGAATTAGTACAAGCAGTTGATAATGATGAACAAGGAACTTTTGTTTTGTTTGATGTTTTACCTTCTTCTATTCCTTTTGCTACCTTTGAAGCCATCAATGAATGTTTTCTTGAGGAAAGCATTTATGTAGATGTACATGAAAGTGAAAATGTAGAGATAAACATTGGTACAACTAGTGACAGTTTTCATGATGAGTTTGCACATGAAGAGTGTGATTGTGTCTATCATATAGATGCATATGAGGAGATTTTTGTAGATTTTCAATTCACAGTGCTTCTCATGAGTAGTATGTTTCATATTTTCATGTTGGAGTAGTAGGAGGTAGCATTGAGTGGGATACTCTTTGCAATAGTAAATGTATTTTTGACACTCACTATGATGAATTTGTTGCAAATGAGAGTTTTGATTCATATGAACTTGTACTTGAAGCTTCCCTTTGTGGTAACATCTTGAATGCTGATAATCTTGTCTTTCAACTTGAAATGGAAGACATTCTTTGTGTATGGGACGTTGATAATTCTTCTGAATGCCATGATTTGAATGAGGGTAAAAATACTTTGCGTGTTGATGAATTTGATTTTTCAAAACCTTGAGGAATGTAACAATGTGTTTGTGTTGTGTTGTTGGGATAAAGATAAACCTATATGTGATGCAATTCAGCTGAATATGTTACAAATGTATGAGCACTCTCTTCTCAATACACAGGAGGATCACATTTTTTTTTTAAGGCATGATATTTTCTTTGAGCAAGATCATTATGAGGGGGTTAGTAAATGTGAGAAGACCATGTTTTCATGTGGTTTTGATCATTATCCTCATACCTTGTCACTTGATACAAAATTAGAAAATGACGAGAGTTTCAATGGTGTGGCCTATGTAATTTGGCTACCATGTGAACATGGAGCCAAACAGAGAGCAAGTGTCTACTTATTCAATGGAAAGTTGACATTTGTTTTTGTAGAATTGTAGTTACTCATGTTGTTATTGTGTGACAAAGACAAGTATGGATTGAGGGAGATCAAATCCTTCAAAAAATTGGTGTTTGATAGGGGTAAATATTGACTCCCCTTTTTTATTTGGTGGCCTAGGGTCACGAAGTGAAGTCGAAAAAGAAGGTTGAATAGAGTAGTTTCAAAACACCCAATGGACTCGATATTTGGTCTACTCTCTAGAGATCTAAAATCTTGCTATGCCCGTAGGGTAATACATCCCTAGTCAGAGCCACTGTTGGAACCTTCAAATTTTGCAAATTTGAACTTCCCATATGGAGAAAATTTCCTTTGCACACTCAGAAGTGCACTTCAAAAATCTACCTAACTGAACTACTTTGGAAGGTCATAATTTGAAGCCTATTGACTTTCATTCAAAACCCCTTTGTGGACACACTCATGTGACATATATGAATATGCATGTCAATTTTCAGATTCCCATGATGATTTTTGATAGTGTTTTGGAAAGCGAAGCTGGAGGGTTTTGGCAGTTTTTTGCTCTTTGCAAACTTTCAGTTTTGCAAAGTGACCTCCCATTTGAGCTTGTATTTCACAGCTGGATGATTTTCATGACGAAAGGATTATTTATCTCCATTCTCCCCACATTCATATGATCCCTGGTCTGATTTAAAATCCTCATGATTTGATTTTCTATTTTTTCGAGGTCAAAAGAAAATGTAGTTTGTTCTAGTTTTACATCTACATTTCTGAAATGTTTCAAGGTGGTGAAATTTGACCCCTAATATCTCACGAAGAAAGATGATTGAAGAAAATCCCTTTTTCACACATAATCAGTGTACCTAAATGAGCTTCTTTTCTTCCATTGGCAGCCTCCCAGAAGATGGCTTGATATTTTTTCGAAGTGGTGACTTGGTGAGCCCTGATTGGTTCTGAACAGGTGCAGTTGCAAAAATGTCTGACTGAGTAACTTTGACATTGAATATCTTTCACTTTGTGAATTTTTTTTCTGAGTTGTTTGTTGTAGTCCATTCTTGGGTTAGATGTTTACATGCCTGCTCAGTTTCAACCTCCCGGGATATGTTCTGATGGGTTATTTAATCATTTTCTAATCACAACATGGCCAAAATTGGTGTCATGGAAAGTGTCAAATTTTGCAATTCTAATGACAACCCATTTCTTTTTTGGTCTAAAACCTCTCTAGATCATTTTTTCATAAAAAAATAGAGGTCATTTGATACATTATTTTAATGTACTTTTGTTGTGGCGAACAAGTCCTAGGGGCTAGTTTACAAAGGAGGTACTTGAATTTTGAAGGCTGGGAAAAATTTGAGGAAATTGGTTTTATCTAAATAATTGATTATGATCACATGGAAAATTTCATGGCTCCATGTGTCCTCGTTTATGCATAGTGAATTTCTTCCAATTGGCCCACTAGCATAATTAGAAGTCACAATTTTTCTAAAGTTTCAAATGTTAATATTTAAAATATTTTGAATATTTCAAATATTGTTAAAATATAATGGGGAAAATATAAAGTGAGTTTCAATTTTTTTTGTGCTAGAACAAGTTTAATTCTTAGCTTTTATTGGTCTAGACACGACTTTCACGACTTTCATAGTTACATGGAAAAGTCACCAAAAATTTGTCTTTCCCTTTTGATTTTAGTGATGCAATGTTTTCAATGGTGAATGCTTCATTTCACATATCCTTTTAATGTTTAAAATTTATGGGCAGAGTTTCCAAGGTATCACATGTCACCATAAAGCTTTCTCTTTTCCAATGAACAACTAGCGATGAGCGATGGACTTGCTTCCCATCACCCATTGTAGGTTGGTGTCTCCTCTTTTCCTTGGCAACACTTTATGAGCAATGTTCTTTTCTCATCACGTCATCATTGATTTCTCTTCCTTTATCCATTTCTTTCACGCGATGCACGATGTGAGCTAGGAGAAGCATTTGGTGGGCCCATAAAGTCAAAAGGCATGGGGAAAGCATTCGAAAGGTTTTCATATTTTAAATAAAATATAGAGAATTATAATATTGCCAGATGAATTTTAGGTGAATTTTTGTGCAAATAAAAATAATAAAGTCTTAAGTGGGCATAGGAAAATGTTAAAGGAGAAATACTTTAATTGGTTAGTGAAAGCATAAGGGGGTAAAATTTTAATTTTACCTAAGGAGTGAATTAAATATTCACTATACAAGTGAAAGTCTTACTTGTTGTTGGAAGTAAAATGTCGAGGAAGACATTAAATTTTTACCTAAATGGAAAATGTTTTAAATAAAATATTTAAAACATTATGAGCACTGATGAAAATAAAAGGTAAAGATCCCCATTGTAAAATGTGAATATAATATTTTGTTGTGAAGTGAATGTTTACATTGTAGCAAATAAAAGGCAGAGTAAAATAGTTTCGTGGAGAGAAAAGTTCTTTTAACTGCAGGGTAAAAATGGTAAAGGCTTTTCATGAGAAGGAGAGTTTTCTATTGCAAACAAGGAGGGAAATAAAAAGAGTCCCGATTATTTTCCAGCTGCAAATCAATGGGAGAATTGCTACTAGCTGTCTTCTACAAAATTATTTTAGGGCTGCTTCTTCTCCTTTATTTCTCATTCTCTTCTCATTGTAAGGGTTGGATTTTGAAGTCTTTGGAGGTCTGGGTAGATATTAGCTCAAATTTGAAGCATATTGTAAATGATGTAAATGAATGGAATAGTGGATTGTCTTGGTTAGGGGTTAAATGTGACAGTCTTAAACTAGTTTTATAAAATTACTAATATAGAAGCAAATTTTAGTTCTGAGACAATACTCTCCTTTGTATCCTCTTTTGCAAATTATGAATGAAAATATCAAGCTATTTTTCATTTATCTTCAATTATTCAGTTGAATGTATGGCTCTATTTGGATTTAACTAAAAGAGTTAATTAAATGCTTGAGGGGAGTCATAGATTTGTAAAAAATTTGAATAGGATTTGGTAAGAAGTTTTGTTTCAAGCATAGTGAGTTCTCATATTGTAAAGCATTATAATAGTAGTTCACATGTTTTGGAATTCAATAACTGATATAATAATAGTTGTTGCATATTTGACTCCATTTACTCAATTGATGAAGCACTGATCCATTTGTGGACAATAATGAAACAATTGAGTTGATAATACTCCAGATTAGGGATTCAAAATGAGAAAAAAAATATAAATCATTAAATCTTCCAATTAAGATGTATGTCTTGTAAATAATTATTCATTTCCTAGCTTGAGGAAGAGGTAATGCATAATGTGAAAGTTTTCTCTCAACTAGGTCTGATACGACGTTTCAGGGGTTTTTGGCATCATCTGTGTGATTTACACATGTGGATTTCTGAGTAATGGGAACCTATTGTGGAAGGTTGCATTCAAATCTACCCTGCTGCTAGAGGCTTGTTTATTGTTGTTTTTGAAAATGTGGCTGATAGAAATAAGTCCTGTGTGATTTCTTCTGGAGTTGGGAGGAGAAATATGCACTATCCCTGAAGAAATGGCATCCAAATTTTAACCCTGCAACTGAAACCTTTGATAAAGCTCCTTTTTGGGTAAGACTCCCAAACTTTCCTCTTCATTTTTGGTTTGAGTCTTGCCTAGAGGCCATTGGAAACACTTTAGGAGACTTTTTGATGGTAGATGAAGGCTCCTCAAATCTTATGCATTCCACCTATGCACAGATTTTGGTGGAGATGGACGTTTCAAAGGCACTCCCTGAAGAGGTTTCAATAAAAACCTCCAAAGGATGCTGGGTACAACCCCTGGATTATGAGGGGGTACCTTTTCGATGCAGGAGGTGTTTCTAGACAGGCCATATTGTTGCAAATTATGTAAAGCCCAGATGGTCAAAATCGACAACTTGGTGGCATGATGTCTCTCACAAACACTATGCTATGGAGAAACAAAGAGGAAGCAAGGTAGAGCAGGTCAAGAACAGCTCCCAGGCGGTGGGAAATTCTGATCAGCCAGAGTCTTCAAATCAGTTGGGGGGGTTAGGGAACATAGAGATGCTCATCTCAAACCGTGTTGGGGATGAAAGAGCAAAGAAAGATGAAGCAACACAAAATAATCATGGTGCTAAAACTCCAGTTTTTAGGGAGAAATTAGGAATGTCAAAGGTGTAGAAAAAAGGGGATTGTAATGGTGTGATAGATGGTCAGAATTGGCCAACCGTGGTTGAAACACATGAAGTATCTTGTCAGCAGCATGATGTTCTAGATGTTTGGTTGAATGAGAAGGAAAAAATGAAGGAAGGAGGGCTTGCTGTGCTGAAGAATTCTTATGATTGGAAAAAGGAGGCTGCAATGATGGAGGACGGCTGGCAAGTCGTGAAGGGGAGGAAGGATAAAAACTTCAAAAAGAGAAGTTTTGCCATGGTCCTTCGGCCGCAGACCAAAGAAAGACCAAGTGGCTCTTCTAAGTTTTAAATTTGTTATTAGGCCTTTCTTGGGATCTTGTGGATGTATTTGAACCTCTATGGTGTCTGTTGTACTACAGTGGGAAGCTTCTGTTTTGTTCTTCTGGTGTAATCTCTTTTTAATTTTCATTATTAATAGTAATAAAACCCTTATTACTGATCAAATTTTTTTTATTCATTTCCTAGCATTAGGCAGTTATTTTCTTAAAGGTCTACCAAGCCTTCAGTAAATAATATATATTTTCATTTAGTAGGAATAGATATGTGTTGAAGTGTTCTTGATGAATTAAAATATCAAATGAACACAATAAGGAACACCCTCTTTGGTCCCAAAGAGCCTAAAGAGTTGGGGTAAGAGCCTAAAACTCTTTACCCATTAGTTGGCCATTGGCTTTGAAGTTTCTTGACCATAAGGGTTGGCTGCCCTTTAGAGGATTTCAAGGCTTAATTGGAAAAAGAAACAACAATTGGTAAGATGAATTTAGTGTCATAGACTAAGGATTGTGTTCTAAAAATAGTGGGTGTGTAGTTGAATTTATGGTTTTCCATAAGGTGAGATTCAAATGGAGGTGTCAATCATAATAAGTCTCATTGAAAATTTTCTTTAGAATTTTAAGAGGGGTTTTCATAGTTGCCTCTTCTTAGCCATTTCTTTGTGGTTAATATGGAGTAGACCACTGATTTTGGCTATGAAATTATTCATAATAGTTTTTTACCATCGTAAATTTTCACCATTGATAATTTCACAGTATGGATTGATCCCCCTTAAGTAATTGGACCTAAAAGAACACCTAATTTCAAAAATTATGAATTCCATGACCCATTTAAACAATTACTAACAAATTATAAACAATAAAAATGTGTTCATTTAATACATTTCCCTTGACACTTTAATTATTGAAAAATAGGGTTGGGACATAGTCACCAGGGATGAATTAGTCCCCCTATTTTGGCTCCAAATTCATATTTGTTAGTTTTGGTATTATTATTCAAATTTCAATTTCTAAAGTTGAGTATCAAGATTGAATTTCAAGAAATTAGAATAATAACATATAAATACCTAGTTTTTGCATCATTTGAAAACTAAGTGGAAATTATTAGAGAAATTATGATCAAGAGCATTATCAAGAAATTCAAGAGTAGAATTTTAGAGATATTATAACAATTCAAGATCCAATCATCCTGTCAAAGTGTGTGTGTGTGTGTGTGTGTTTTCTCATGTTTATGTTATCATATTACTTATGAAGGCTAACCCTTGTAGGTCTCTAACAAAATCCATCAAGAAAAATTTCAAGCCCTAAGGGGATTTTTATGACTTCAATTATTCAAGGAAGCCATTGAAGGGTGGTGAGTTGCATCACTTTGTTGATTCATAATTCCTTCTTATCAGGGTATGTGTAGGATCATGATTGGCCAAAAAGTGGCAATATGATGGGTATGTGGCTAACGACTTTTTTTTACCCAAAATTGATGAAACGAAAAGGGTTTTCAAAGGAGATTCTTAGCTTTCCACCAATATAAATTATGCTTTACTTTGAATTTAATAAGTAATTATTACTCATTTTCTATTCAAATTACAACTAAAGTCCTGATTGATAAACTAATTGAAAAACATTTATAGCTTTCAAACGATATCACATTTTTCAAATCCAAAAATGAATCACATTCTATGCTTCACATAATATAGGATTAAAAAAAGAAATATTTAATTTCATGAAGTTTTGACCAAGTTAACGTGGTCAGACATACAAGTTTTTATGTTTTTTAAAAGTTGTAATAAAAATTCATAATTAATTATTTACTTGGAAAAAATTACAAAAATATGCATCACATTCATACATGAGTCCTCTACTTATATCTAAAATATTATAAAAAATATTATCATTTTATTGTGGTTAGGGTGGTGATAGACACCCACTTCTTATTTCTTCCCTGAAATTTAAGTACTACTGAATTGAAATTTCAAATTTTCACCAAATAGAATTTTAAAAAAAAAAAAACCTAGTATTTTAGAAACTACATTCAATTTGTTACAAATTCTATTCTTACATATTTTTAAAATAATATAGATAACTTATTCAATTTTTTACGTCCAGTTGCCTAACTCTAATTTTTCTTATTTTTTAGCCACTTAAGGGCCTATTTTTTCCATGATGATCGTGCAGATACCCATCATTTATCCATTTATCATTGATATTGACAATGTGGAAGTGGAAACACTAACACGGGGTTTGACTAAGGCAAGCCCCTAAACAAAACAACTCTTCCTCTCTCTTTCAATGTGCAGGTTTTAGATCTAAAGAAGATTAGAATAATCTTGAAGATCAATTATTCATTATTCAAATACAAACCCTACACCTTAAACTCATGGAAACTCAATTATAAAATTATCTAACAGTGATATGACATTGCAAGTAGGAAATAAAAGCTTTGATCTTGCTGCTGAGGACAATGAAAATAGATCTAAATTTGGTCAACAAGATAAATGTAAGCCTGGGCAACATAGTCTTCCAAAATCATGCTTATATTTATATCACAAGTGTGTAGTATCCTGCTTAACATATTTCCATTATTTGAATATTTCTAGGACATTTTTTGTTTGTTTTATTTGCATCAAACTAGTAATTTATTTCATTATCCTAGTCATTACATTGCATTTCATACTTAAGTCTATTTCAGACCTGGTCAAGGGTTGGTTGACTCACCTTTCAAGTTGGAATTCAGTCATATATCTTTTCCAAATCAATCAAACCTCATCCATAATTGTATCATGTCTACATCCCTTCTTTTAATGAAACCAAGGAAAAGGTGTCGAATGACTTCCTAAAAGGAGATAAAGGTCCCCCTTTTTCTTCATTTCATTTTGGTGAACTTGACATGTTAACATTATAGAAATTTTCAATAAATTCATTCTAGATCTACATTTAATATTGCCTTTTTTTGTATTTTTCATTTAGGTATTCAATTTTGCATCATAAAAGACATAATTTTTTTTAAAAAATTACATAACATATTTCATTTTAGGTTGCAATAGGGTTACCTTTTGTCATCTTAGGTCTTATTTACATTGAAATTGTATTTCAAAATCTCTATTAGGTCATTTAAATTTGAAATCAAATATGAAATTTTTTTAATGCATTCATTTAGGAATCTTATGTATAGCTCAAGAAAAGGAAAATTGCATGGTTTTAGATCATCATCATTTTCTTATTTAGGAATACTTGAATCAGTGGATTATCATATTTTAGATCTAGAAATTACATTCACAATTGTCATTTATTTTTCAATAATTTTCAACATTATGAAACACTTTCATTTTGAACTATATTATCATAAATTAAGAAAATTCTAGAAAATATTCACAAGTAGACCCTCATAAATATAGAAGCCTTCAAAAGTTTCCTAAATGGTCAAAATTTTAATTTTTTGAAACCCTATCCAAGACATAGTCACCTTAGGTAACTTATTCCTACTATTTTTGGCTCAAATTTTTGTGACAGAGCTCTTTCGGGAATTTTCTCTACCCATATTTGTTGTTTATTTTCTAGTTACCTGCATTGCATAATAGTTTGGACCTCATTGCAAGTATAACATGCTTATAATCACTAAGTGTTTTGATAAAACATTGACTTCCTTGAAATCATTGGTTGATGTTTCAAGTTGTGTGTTTGAAAATGAGCTTAATTCAAATGATGAAACTCATGATGCTTCATCCCCCAACACATGTCTTCTTAACTATGATACCTTGAGGCAAGAAGAAGACATCATGAATGATATCATAAAAAATACCTTACCCATCCTTGAGAACAATGTTCCCTTTCTCCTTCAATGGAATGTCTTAATCACCCATATCAACAATCAACACCACCTACCATACCTACACTTAAAATTTGTTCCACATCACATAAGGAAAGTGACTAGCAATTCATACCTCAACTAATGCGCATGGAAATAACTATCAATAACAATCATAATGAAAAAATATCACCCAATCTCCCATCATATGAGAAAATAGTAACAAACACACTTGTTATCTTGGATTAATGTTATGGCTAAGGCTTTAAGATATTTACAAAAAATGAATGTGACATAAGGGTGATCCCACAAAGGTGGTTTACAATTTCAGGGAGATTATGATTTTTGCTAAAATGACATTTTTTTAGAAAATATAATGATTTAGGCCTTAAAAAGTTCCATTTAAATCATTCTAATTAAAGAGGGGTTGATCAAACTACCTTAGATCAAAACCCCTTGGATAGAACCCCACTAGTTTTAAACCTTACCTATAACAGAGTCTCCTTTACACCTATCAAAATGTTGATAAAAACCCACTTTTGATTTACCTTTTGGGGGATCAAATGAATTCATTTAAAATTTATTTTTTGTATGTAGTCCTTATTATAAGCTTACCAAAAAGTATAATTTTAAATAAATTTAATTTTATTATTATATTTATTTTTTATTTCTTGTGAATGTAGGGTTTTCACCAAAAATCAAGCTCTATGTTCTCCACATGAGGAAAAATAGAAGATTATCAAAAAAAAAAATGAAAAATTTGAGTGCACCAGATATTGAAGTCCTTGATCCAACAAAAAAAATAATAATTTTGATACATAAAAAGAAAGTTATGTGTTATACCATTTGCCTATGTCTGAATTGTAATTGGTTTGACTTCGAAACTTGATTAAGGAAAAAATATTCAATAAAAAACTATGAAACCAATTGGAAGCACTAGATATTGTAGTTACAAATCTAAATTCGAAAAAAAAAGAATTTTATCTTTAATGGAAAAAAATTATGTGTTATATAGTGAGCGTCACTCCTTAAAAATGGTGTAAATACTGAAAAATAAGTGCAATATGATTCCAAAATTTTTGAAAAAAATATATTTATAATCTACAGACAAAATATCACAAGTCACTATTTTGCATCATCTTCAAATTCCTCACAGTTTAGCTATTATAGGTGCCCGAAAGTGAAGATTTAGATAGAAAATATCAGTTCAGTGTCCTGTTTGGCCAAAAATTGTAAACCAGTATTGTGGGATCACCCATAAAGAATCAACATTGAATCCACTCCCTTTTGGAGAAAACACCATTTGAAGATATAATTAATAGCTTAGCGAGTTCTTCCACCTTTACATAAAAAATTTTCTCAACCAACCAAGCCATACAATGTCCATTGTTCCTATTAGGAAAGGTGTGTTACCTACTCCACATCCTTTATCCAAGATCAAGTGTAATTTAGCTACACTTCTAAACTTGGGATACATTACATAACCTCTTGTATGTGAATGAAGAGTTACTAAATCAATGAATAAAAATGCATCCTACTATACACATCATAGAATATTTAGACATAGTACTAATGAGTGTGGTGTTGGGTATGTGTAGGATCATGATGGGCCAAAAAGTGGTGATATGATGGGTATGTGTAGGGTATGTGGTTGACGACTTTGTTTTTACCCAAAATTGATGAAACAAAAATGGTTTTTAAAGGAGATTCTCAGCTTTCCACCAATATAAATTAGGCTTTACTTTGAATTTAATAAATAATTATTATTCATTTTCTATTTGAATTATGACTAAAGTCCTGATTGATAGGCTGACTGAAAAACATCTATAGCTTTCAATCGGTATCCCTTTTTTTGAATCCAAAACATGCGTCGCATTATATGCATCACATAATATAGGATAAAAAAAAGGAAAATTGAATTTCATGAAGTTTTGACCAAGTTAAGATGGTCGGACATAATTTTTTTAAAAATTTGTAATAAAAAATTCATAATTAATTATTTACTTAGAAAAAAATTATAAAAAAACATGCATCACATCTGGACATGAGTCCTCTACTTATATATAAAATCTTATAAAAAATATTATCATTTTATTGTGGTTAGGGTGGTCAGACAGACACCTACTTCTTATTTTTTCCCTGAAATTTAAGTACTATTGCATTGTAATTTTAAATTTTCACCAAATAGATTTTTTTTTAATTTTAAATAAACCTAGTAGTTTAGAAACTACATTCAATTTGTTACAGATTCTATTCTTACACATTTTTGAAATAACATAGATAACTTATTCAAATTTTTACATCAAGTTGCCTAACTCTATTTTTTCTGAATTTTTCACCACTTAAGGACCTATTTTTTCCATGATGATCCTGCACATACCCTGCTTTAAAGAAGAAATTGGAATAATTTGATCCTTACAATCATAAAATTGATCTAATAATAGATTAACATATATGCACTTTACTCCTTGTCATGTAGTATTTGTAGTATCATAGCATACTCACTAATATACATGGGGGAATAAAGTAGGATTTATGTAGTCATATTTCATCTCCCAATGAGCAACACATCATCATCAATTTTGGGTTCATCTTTGTCCCCACCCTTAGGGGGTAAGGGGTTAGGTAGCCTCATGTTAGATGCATTCCTTCTAGTAATAGATCTCTTTGTATTTTCTTAAAACATTAGTGTAACAAGTACACTAACATTTTAAGGGGGGGTTGTATAGTCCCCACATTTTGGTTGAATAAGAAAGTGGTCCCTTTTTAGTGATGATGGAATGCATCTCTTATAAAGTGTGACCTTGCCAAAGGAAGTGTGGCCTTCTCAATCTATGTTGTGTCTCCTTTGTGGTAATATTGGGCTTGATATCCCCTAAGTGTGTGACTTCTCCTAACATATGATGTTCACCTTGGTAGTAATGCTATGTATAGTATTCCCTAAGGTGTGAAAAATAATGTATTGAGCAATGCCCCATTTTTTGTAAATTTCCTTTTGCAATGGTGTTATTTATAACACCCCTTTAGATTTTTGCCTTGTCTTGTTCATCTTCTTAGATGTTTATGCACTTTCTAAGGTAAGATTATATACCTTCTTAGGTGAGTTTCTCATCATCTCCTTAGATGTTTTTGATATGGTAAGCAATGTTTACTCCTTGTTGTACCCGTTACACAGCGATCCACAAGGGCCAAAAAAATCAAGTCCAAAAAACATAAACAACTAAGCCAAGAAACATAGACATAGTAGACCAACAGCTGACAGACACACCACACAGCTACAATAGATTAACTGGAATTCTCCCAATTTTGAGAGAGGAGATTGATAACATCATCCCTGACCCATTTAGACCCTTCTTCAGTAGTTTTCTTATCCATCTTGTCCTTCATCACATCAGAGAGGGTGTTGGTAACATAGTGGACTAACTTGATAGTGAAATAGGTCAAGCCACTAAACTTCTTCTCCATCTTCCCTATCCTTTCCTGCAAAACACAAAGATCCTCCTGTTTATCCACAGTCTTCTCAATATTAGCATGCTCCACATCCAAAGGATCTAAGGACTAGGAAGCCGAATTCTGCTTATGCACTTTGCTGAAATCTAAAATTGTGTGGGGCCCTTCAACATATTCCTCACCATCCCCAGACTCCTCCACATCACATATACCTTTGTTGTTAGACTGCTCCTCATCAGTATCCATATCATTAATCTGCACTTTCTTGTTGGGTATGTGTAGGATCATGATGGGCCAAAAAGTGGCAATATGATGGGTATGTGGTTGATGACTTTTTTTTTACCCAAAATTGATGAAACGAAAAGGGTTTTTAAAGGAGATTCTGCTTTCCACAAATATAAATTATTCTTTACTTTAAATTTAATAAGTAATTATTATTCATTTTCTATTGAATTATGACTAAAGTCCTAATTGATAGGATGATTGAAAGACATCTATAGCTTTCAAATGGTATCACATTTTTTGAATCCAAAACATATGTCACATTCTATGCTTCACATACTATAGTATTAAAAAGAAAAATTGAATTTCATGAAGTTTTGAAAAATTTAAGGTGGTCAAACATACGAGTTTTTATATATTTTAAAATTTGTAATAAAAAATTCATAATTAGTTATTTACTTGGAAAAAAATTACAAAAAAATATGCATCACATCGGGACATGAGTCCTATACTCATATCTAATATATTATAAAAAAAATTCATTTTATTATGGTTAGGGTGGTAAAAACACCTACTTCTTATTTTTTCCCTAAAACTTAAGTACTACTGCATTGAAATTTCAAATTTTCACCAAATAGATTTTTTTTTTTTTTAAATCCTAGTAGTTTAGAAACTACATTCAATTTTCTACAGATTCCATTCTTACATATTTTTGAAATAATATAGATACTTATTCAAATTTTTATGTCAAGTTTGTTCACTCTGATTTTTCTAAATTTTTTTCCACTTAAGGGCCTATATTTTCCATGATGATCCTGCACATACCCTGTTATTTTTATCTAGCCTACTAGACCTCCTGATGTTGGAATTTTTGACACTAGTCTCCATTGTAGCAATGACCATACTATACCCCTTGGATTCCCCACCAACCACATTCTTTCCTCTAATATCCATGGTTGGAGGCTCCATCTAACCCTTCCCCTCATCCTTCAATTTCTTTTTAGTGGTAGGTTTTCTAAAAGAATTGGTATGGGAAGACTTAAGCTCATAGAGACCAGTCGCAACACTAGACTAGGCAATCCATGCACTCCCCTTAAACTTCTTAGTGGTCGGTTTAGTCTTTCAATTTTTGGGAGTAACCGAAGGGGTTTTTCTTATTGGACCTTTGGAATCAGTTGGATACATATTGGTAAAAAAAGGGGGTTCTATTTCCTCATCACAAACAATGAAAATGGGCTTGGGCAGGTGGGTATGTGCAGGATCACGATGGGAAAAAAGTGGCAATATGATGGGTATGTGGTTGACGAATTATTTTTACCAAAATTTGATGAAACAAAAAGGTTTTTTAAAAGAGATTCTCAACTTTCCACCAATATAAATTATGCTTCACTTTGAGTTTAATAAGTAATTATTATTCATTTTCTATTCAAATTACGACTAAAGTCCTGATTGATAGAGTGATTGAAACACACTTATAGCTTTCAAACAGTATCATATTTTTTGAATCCAAAACATGTGTCACATTCTATGCTTCAAATACTATAGGATTAAAAAAATAAAATTTGAATTTCATGAACTTTTGACCAAGTTGAGGTGGTCAGACATACAAGTTTTTTATATTTTTTAAATTTTTTAATAAAAAAATTATAATTAATTATTTACTTGGAAAAAATTACAAAACAATATGCATCACATCGGTACATTAGTCCTCTACTTATTTCTAAAATTTTATAAACAAATATTATCATTTTATTGTGGTTATGGTGGTCAAATAGACAACTACTTATTTTTTCCTTGAAATTCAAGTACTACTGCATTGAAATTTCAAATTTTCACCAAAAAGATTTTTTTTTTTTTTAAAACCTACTAGTTTAGAAACTACATTCAATTTTCTACAGATTCTATTTTTACATATTTTTGAAATAATATAGATAACTTATTCAATTTTTTATGTCAAGTTGTCTAACACTGATTTTTCTAATTTTTTTGCCACTTAAGGGCCTATTTTTTCCATGATGATCCTACACATACCTAGGTATAATGCAAGATGAAAGTGGTAAAGCCTCAAAATGAGGCCTTGGTAGAGCATCTACTTGACAGGGGAGGAGTATCCTCCAGTTTTTGGCTAGAAGACTCAATGAACTTCTCAATAGATCTTTTTAAATCCTTAAGTAAGAAGAAATGAAAGATTAATAGAATTTTGTGTTAGAGGTGATTCAAAAGATGGAAGTGATAGAAATAGTAGGTTTTGTATCTACCTTCTAAGGTAACATACTTCATGAGAGCGAGGAAGACCTAGTCCCAATGCTATGGGAGAGCTTCTCTTTCAAACCCTGACTGGTTACAAATATGTTTTTCATTACTGTGGACAAAGATTTTGGCACCCATGATTCTCTAACACTTCTAGGGTTTTACACCTAAAAGGAGAGAGGTATGCCAAAAATTGGAAATGTCTCCACTAAAAACTATGCAAGAATGGATGGAATATGCCTAAATGCAATGTCTAAATGTAGAAAATTCGTAAAAGATATTGATTATTAAATGAAAACTAAACAAATACACCTTGTTTGAAAACATGGTGTTGTATGCAAAAAGACCTAGAAAGATGAATAGAAATGCAAACAAAATAGAACAAGAAAGAAAAAAAAAAGCATGCACCTATAAATGTGTTGAATACTGGAATGAAGACTAGAAATGCTACTAATCTTGAAAATTTGGCCTACTGGGACACTTACACCATTCTGGACAACCTAGTCCCATATTTGGAAAACTACTCCAGAGCCCATTTCAGCCAAATGGGTATCCAAATCTATAGACAACTCTGAAAAACATGTACAGTGGGACTAAGTCACCCAAGGTGGCGACTTAGTCCACTTTAGCTTTTCTAAAACTTTGAAAGTGGAAATGAAAGCCCTTAATTTACATTTTTTGCTCCTCGAAGTGTTTGGTTTTGAAACTATCAAATTTAGGCCTCCGAGTGACTTTTTGTGGATATTTTGACCTAGGAAATAAGGAGATGTCTTCAAAAAATTTGTAAACTATTCTTCAATTATCTTCAAACCTTCAAAGTAGCTAAATCTGCAAACACACAAGGAAAGAGAGAGAAATGTTGGATGTTAGGGCATGTGGGTTTTCCTTGGTCAAACCCCTTTTAGGTAATTAAACCAAAATGAAGAAATAATGTAATGAAACATGAAACAATAGATGAATAATCTAACCTTGAATGTTTGAAAAAGCTATTTTGATGACTTCAAATGTTAAAACCTTAGCTTGCTTGCGTTAAGAACATGAATGATGGATGAATAATGAATTGATTATGAATTAGGGTTTAGAAGCTTGTATTTATAGGCAATCCACCTAATTTTCCTATTAATTTCATCCCCAAGGCCAACATGAAGGAAAAAAAAATTAAAATCCAATTTTTCCTACCCAAACCTTGAAAATAACCCAAATGGGATTAAGTTGCCATGTTGAGCAACTTAGTCCCACCTGGATGGGACTAATTCACCTAGATGGGCGACTTGGTCCCATAGGAGATCTTTTTCCAGTTGGATTGTCAATGAATGAATAATTTTAGTTTTTAATGTTGTTCTAGTCGAGTCTTTGATCAAATTCAGCCTCAAGATGCATAATATGAGGCCATAGAGGCCTATTAATGATGATTTAAAGGGTAATTAGGGATACGGACACAAATTTCAATGTGAAAGTGTGATTAAATACACTATACAACATTAAAATGAGGTCCACATAGCCTAGAAAGGCACAACATCCAATGTGAATGTGTAAGACACATTACAACACTAGATTATAATTATATTTAATTTACAAACCTTCTAGATTAATGTGAAGATGCAATTAAATACATTTTACATTGTTGAATTAAGGAAAAATGGGTTCATTAAGTATAGAGAAGTGTGAAATTCTTTTACAACACATTTACAAGACATTGTTAGATGCATTTTATTCTGTTTGCAAGCATCCAAGACCTAATGTGGATGTGTAAAACACCTCACAACACTAGATCAAGGAAATACTAAGTCCAATTTATCATAAATTATTCCCAAATCAAGCAAGAAAAAAGGGATATTGTTTATATGTCCACAATTAGACCCCACTTTAGTGAGAGGATGAACTTGCTTCAAACTCACACTAAAGTATACATTGAATAAGATTCCCATCATACCAATATGGATGAAAAAGAATGATAAATATTAAAGGAGCTTTCCCAAGTTCCCACGATCCAAGATCCTAATTCAAACTAACATAAGCACAAAAGGACACACACAAGGTGAATGATTTGTAGTTAACAAGATACAAAATCATACAATGACAAGAACTAAAATGAGGTGGATCAAACATGTGCTCACTTTGGGGCCATGAAACATCAGGTTTTCTGCTGGGTGAGTTGTACCAAAGAAGTGGTTTAGTGAGAAATTCATGCCAATGTGTCAATTTCCAATTATACAAACCATACCAAAGTTATCCTCCTGATCAATTTGATAAGGCACCACAATGAAAATGATTTTTGTAAATGCTTTTGAATGTCATGTAAAAATTTTGTTTAAAAGGGATTTTTCTTTGTTCAAGTAAAGGTCTTCTTCTTAGGGAGCATTGTGTATAATGTCTCCAAGAGAGGACATGTCAAGCTATCAGATCGTTTCCCATGGGATGCATAATTCACATCATGCCATGCCACTTGATCGTACACTCATGGATGACATCAAACCTAGTGACACCACCAAGAAGAGGACACATCACAAGAAAAAAGAAAAATCATGCCATGGATTTTTTGCCAAAAGATGTTATCTATGTATGCCCCCACTTTAAAGTGGTTGCTACACCATCACTATGAGCAATTGCTTTAAAGTAGCCAATGAAAAATGCTAAGAAGACATGAGAGCCAATCTGGAAAGCCCTATGCCAAGTCATATGTTTCCGAATTGAGCTACATCATGAATAAGTATGTCACATGCAAGCCAACTTAAGACATGTCATCCACATCCCAAGCTTTCTCTTATATGTTGATGAAAGGTTAATGACTATTCAAAAGAGACAACGACAAGTGACATACGAGGACAAGGCTACTTAACCCCTTGCCCCCACTTAGTGCAAGACAAAGGTGAGCATAGAATTGATGATGATATTCTACTCCTTGCAATGAATGTAAAGCATGCAACTATGACAAGGAGCAACAATTACTATTATTTATTTTGATGAGTAAACAAAGTTTCTGCTTGATACATATTGAATGCAACATCTATTAGTTTCGGATGTACCAAGGTTAAAGTTGTCTTGGAAGAATTGTTTGTGATGGTGTTGACATTGATTAAAGGTTTTTGATGGAAGGGACAATGGCCAAGATCATGATTTATTTCCTATGTTATAGGGACATGGATACATTGTTCTATAGCATCACAACCTTTCTCAAGTTGTTTTGTTTCTTTTGCTGGATTTGGTGGTTGTTCAATTTCCTCAAAGTTTGTCTTGGATATTGTATTTTCTTGTAAGGTGGTTGAAGAGGATGCTATTAAATTTTGTATTACTATTACCAGTGTCTCTTTTCTTTTTTAAAACTCTTTTGTTATGATCTTGTATTCTCCCTTGGATAGAGGTATGAAATCAAAGGTTGCTAAAGCATCTTCCAATAATTTTGTGGCTTCTACAATTTTATTTTGTTTTTCTATATCATTTTTCTTGGTACTAATCATATCACATGTAACCTTTGTATTTTGAGAAGTAAAAACATGTGATTTTTCATAAACTCCTAACATTGGCATCAAGGATTGATCCATATCAAGCAATTCATGATGCTTCAAAGTGAGGTTGATTTTTGGCTTGCACATGATAGTTTTGATGCTTTCTTGTTCCATGATACCTTCCCTATTAGGAGAGTTTGTAGGAGAACTATAAACTAGATGTTCTTGACATTCAATGTTTGATTCTTGAATATGGAATTCATCACAAGTAAGGGAATGAGTAGTAGTTGAAATTTCTTGCTCAATAAGGGTTTTCCTAACATTCTCATGACTTTCTTGTATTGTGTTTTCTAACATCAAATTATAAACATCATAACTATGAGATATACCAGGAGAATTACAAGTATGATTATCATGATCATTGATGAACTCATGCCATTGTTCCCTAATGTCTTCCAAAATATGATAGGTAAGAGAAGGATCATAAAGAGGGTTGTTGTAGACCTTAAAGATTTGATTATTTAAAACCAATCTATCATCCTCATTATTTTCAATTGCATTGTATTGTGCTATAATATATTCCCAAAGGAGATGAGGAGAAGGACAAGCAAGATATTCATGATTTTCAATGAGTGTATCTTCTTTCGCCAAGATACCTTTGTCACTAAAAGGATAGGTATTGGGAGAAGAAAAATTATGATTATCATGATTATCTATGTTTGTATGCTCTTATAGCACATCATCCACACAAGAAGGAGAGATAGGAGGGGGTGTAATTTTAAGGCAAGTACTATCATTTTCACTCTCTGGCACTAAGAGACTTTCATAACTAGGGAATGTATTGAACGAATGGCCAACATGCTTATTGACTAACTTTTTCTTTGCAAATTTGGAGAAGATTGAAACTTACATTTGGAAAAACGAATTTATGCAAAAAAAAAATGCAAAGTAAGGATGTAAAATGAAATGCAATTTTCAATTTTCAAGCAAGATAATTTTCTGGTTACATAATTCAATGATCTAAAAATGAAATAATATGAATGCAAAATTGAAATTAAGCAATGCATGAAATCAACCAAATTAAGCTAGATTTAGTGAAATGCATGTTATAGAAACTCAACCAACTTATACAAATAGCTAATGGCAACAAATAGAAGCTTTAAAATAGGGTTTTTAGTTTTGTAAAAGGCAGTTTCAGGGGTGAAAAGGGACTAAATGGCCCAAGGTACCGAATTAGTCCTAGTAGGGATTTTTTGAGACTTTTTAGACTTTTTTGGTTTATTTTTATCTTTTCTATGTTCTATGATGGAAACCTATGATGAAAATTTCAAAATTTTAGAGATTTTTAATGATTTGAGATGCCAAAAATGCAACCTATATGCACTTTCACTACTAGAAATTTTGAAACCCTAGAATGTAAATTAATCAATGCAAACCCTAATGAAAATTTAATTCAATATAATACAAGGATAATGATGCAATCCAAATTAAAAAAAAATCTATTTTCAACTTAGGTTCACCAAAATACTTACAAAGATTTTGGCACCCAAGATTCTCTAACACTTCTAGTGTTTTTCACCTAAAAGGAGAGAGGTATCCCAAAAATGGGAAATGTCCCTACTCAAAAATATGTAAGAATGGATGAAATATGCCTAAATTCAATGCCTAAATGTAGAAAATTGGTAAAAGATATTGATTATTAAATGAAAACTAAAGAAATGCACCTTGTTTGAAAACACAGTGTTGTATGTAAAAAAGGCCTAGAAAGATGAATAGAAATGCAAAAAATATAGAACAAGAAAGAAAAGCTAAAATAATGCACTTGGAAATGTGTTGAAGACTGGAAATGCTACTGATCCTAAAAATTTGGCCTATTGGGACACTTACGCCATTCTGGGTGACCTAGTCGTAGATCTGGAAAATTGCTCCAGAGCCCATTTCAGCCAAATGGGTATCCAAATCTATAGAAAAAATTGAAAAAAATGTACAGTGGGACTAAGTCAATGAAAGTGGCAACATAGTCCATTTTTTCATTTTTGTAAATACAAAAATGGAAACGAAAGACCTCGATCTACACTTTCTGATTATCCTGGTGTTTAGTTCTGAAACTATCAAATTCGGGCATGTGAGTGAATTTTTGTTGATATTTTGATGTACGCAATAAGGATATATATTCAAAAAAATTGTAAAATATTCTTCAATTATCTTCAAACCTTCTAAGTACCTAAATCTACAAACACACAAGGAAAAAGAGAGAAATGTTGGATGTTAGGGCATGGGGGTTTGCCTTGGTCAAACCCCTTTTTAGGTAATTAAACAAAAATGTAGAAATAATGTAATGAATCATGAAACAATGGAATTAGAGACTTTCCATGATAATAGATCTTGCATTTCTACAGCAATAGATGAAGAATCTACCCTTCCATGTCTGAAAGAGCTATCTTGAGGACTTGAAATGTTAAAACCCTAGCTTGCTTGATTTAAGATGATCGTGAATGATGGATGAATAATGAATTGATTATGAAATAGGGTTTAGAATCTTTTATTTATAGGAAATCCACCTAATTTTTCCATTAATTTGATCCCTAAGGCCAACATGAAGGAAAATAAACTTAAAGTCCAATTTTTCCTGCTTGAACCTTGAAAATAGTCCAAATTAGATTAAGTTTCCAAGTTGGGTGACTTAGCACCACCTAGATGGGACTATTTTTCCCACATGGGAAACTTGGTCCCACAGGGGCTCTTTTTCCAATTGGATTGTCAGTGAATGAAGAATTTCAATTTTTATGTTGTTCTAGTCAAGTCTTTGATCAAATTAATCCTCAAGATGAACAATATGGGGACATAGGGGCCTATTAATGATGATGTAAATGGTAATTATGGATAGGGACACAAATTTCAATGTGAAAGTATGATTGAATACATTTGAAAACAATAAAATGATGTCCACATACCCTAGAAAGGCACAACATCCAATGTGAATATGTGAGACACATTACAATAGTAGATTAGAATTATATTTAATTTAAAAGCTTTCTAAATTAATGTGAGGATGCAATTAACTAAATTTAATATTCTTGAATTAAGGGAAAATGGGTTCATTAAGTCTAGAGAAGTGTGAAAGTCTTTTACAACACTTTACAACACCTTTACAAGACATTCTTAGATACATCTTATTCAGTTTGAAAGGGTCCAAGCCCTAATGTGGATGTGTAAAATTCCTCAAAACATTAGATCAATGCAATATTAAGTCCAATTTATCGTCAATTATTCCCAAATCAAGCAAGCAAAGGGGGATACTTTTTCCATGTCCATAATTACCCATAAAGAAGGCATTCAGGCTTTCATTATCTTGGTCCTTAGTATGCTTTGGGTACTTCTTTCCAGTACACAAAAACCTCTCTTACTTGCGCAATCACCTCCTCATTCACTTTGAAGGAGATACCACCCATGGTAGCACTTCTTTCTTTCTAGGAATTCATAAACTATGTAGATAAACTTGGGTTGTGACCCACCAGACTTTAAATTAGAGGCACTAGCCCACTTTCAATGGAAATGTGCCAAACCAATCGATCCTTGAAACATTCCCCAGAATTGTCAGGATATATTCTCACTGTCACCACCCATTTCACTGCTCTGCACATGGAAAAACTAGTAAACTTGTGAGAGAAAAAGGTTAGAAATGTTGGTTAAGTGATAGGTCGCCCACACACCTAAGTTTTTAAGCCAAATGATGCATCCTTGGGAAATCAAGGCGATGTAAAAAAACACACACTTGAGGAGTTAAATCCCTAAAGGAAATCTTGGCAATCTCATTAATCAAAATCTTCAAACACTTGCGGCCAGGAAAGCAAGAAATGACAGAAATGGAAGGTTTTCCTTCCACATTTCTTTTACACAAGTACCTATGTAAGATGATCATGGTGCCAAATTTAGATAAACCTAAGATCCCGGCCTTTAGCAAAGGAAGCAAATTAGCAAAAAAGATAGGACCAGTCAAAAGATTCACCTCGTAATTCTTTGTCACATCAAATTTGAAATCAAAAATCTACAAGGACATACGAGTACTTACTGCAAACCCCAAAAAGAGATTACATAATGCATGACCTAGCTTGGCCTTAATCATAAAGTACTCTCCATAATTCCTCATAATGGCCATTTTAAAAATGAACTCCACCCCATTATTCAAAATTTTCCACTTGTAAGACTCCTCAACATTCAAACCCATCCACATAGCTCATAAGACAAGAATGTGGACCCCCCACAAGGCCAAATAAATCACATAATTAGTTATTATCATGGATCAAATATGTGCCTTGCTCCCTAAGGATTAAATCTTGAATACCTGGTGGTAGGTTCCCCAAACTTATCCAGCACTTAGAAAGTTTCCAATGGGTTCCAAGGTTAGCCAAAGCATCAACCACTTGATTACCCTCCCAGTAAATGTGGGTAGCAATCTTCAAATTCAACTTAGAAACAAAAAGCTTTGTCTAATAAAATGTCCTTAGTACTCCATCCCAATAATCTGCCAAAATTAATAACATTGATGATAGACTTAGAATATCCTTCTATATGAAGATTCTCAATCCCCACAGTAATAGCTAACTAGATTCCCTTTAGTAGTGCTCTTGCTTCTAAAATCATAAAAGATTGGATTCCAATCCCCCTTGAGTAACCAGCCACAAAATTACCCTTGTAGTCTCTGATTAAACCTCCTATGCTTACTCTTCCTAGGTTTCCTTTGGCCATCCCATCAAAATTAAGTTTATACCAACCATAGTCATGAGGTTTCTAGACAGTGTCCCATCTAGCCTAGGATCTAGAGTTGTCATAGAAATTGGCATCAAGGTTTTGATGTGAAGCTTTAGCCATAATAATTTCCCTCTTAGTTGGACCTTTATCTAGGATTTTCCCTTTGAAAAGTGAAATATTTTCCACAATGAGTCTAGACCCTATACCAAATACCTCCTTCAGACTCATCTAAATATTCTTGAATCTCCTATTGTTCCTCTCTTTGTACAAGCACCAACAGATAATGTGGGGGACCTGGTTCCATATCTCTTGCGGTAAGGGGTGAATGAAGGGTCGAGATAAGCTCAAGATAAAGAATTTAATGTCCTTACAAATAGTCCACTGAATTACCAATCACTCCAACGCTAGCTCCCACACACCAACAATAAACAGGTAGTGTCTAGTAGCAAGTGGTTCATAGATTCTTCACTGTACTTGCATGACAAGCACCTGTTGGGGTTCTGGAATCCCATTTTTCTCATATTGTCTTGTGTAAGGATCCTGTTATGGAAGGTAGTCCACTAGAAGATTTTTTTTTCCAGGATCATGTGTCTATTCCAAACTTTCTTCCAAAGATCAAGGACCACACCCTAGTCTGACAAAAGATTCTAAGTATTTTTAACTGAAAGATCACCCTATTTATCATGAGTCTAGAAGAATTCATCCACCTTGTTGGTTAATAGTAATCTAGTAAGGGAGAGCAGCTCCTACAGGGACTTGGAAAGGAGACTCAACTCAAGAGACAAAGGGTAGGAGAGAGCCAAGTCATTCCACCTCCTATCCCCTTGTAGGCCAAGGAGGTAATCTCTAATGTAAATGCCAAAGAAATGTTGTGCCTGCCTCATTACATTCCTAAAGTCAGAGTGTGCCAAAGGGGTGTCAAATAACCAAGGGTCCTCCCAAAGTCTGATAATATTACAATTTCCAATCTTCCATTTAATCCATATCCTAAGCATCCCCTATAGACTCCAAATGTTCTTCCAATCCAAGGAACCCAAAGAATGATCATCAAAGAGGTCGTTAATCAAATGTCTATTGTGAAGATACTTAGAATTCATAATCTTGCACTAGTCTTTCCTATTTCTCAATTGGTCCCAACCCACCTTGGCAATCAAATGCTTATTGGTACTAAGGATATTCCTTATCCCAAGCCCACCACAATGTTTAGGTTGACAAAATTTGTCCCATTTAACAAAAGAAAACTTGTTCATTTCCTCATTCCTCGACCATAGGAAATTACTTAGTATTTTTTCAAACTTCTCAACAATATATCTGGGGATCTTGAAAATGGAAAGGAAGTAAACAAGGATCCCTTGAAGAGCAGTAGAAAGGAACTGCAGTTTTCGAACATGACTGAGGATGTAACCTTTTCAGCCTACAAACTTCCTTTGGATTCTTTCAAGGACTAAATTCCAGAAGTTAGGAGTGACTTCCTTAATAGTAAGGGGTAAGCCAAGATCAAGTGAAGGGAGAGAGCTACTCATACAACCCAGAACAATAGTCAGCCGACCTTGAAGGGTAGGAGTGTTGTTGAAGAAATAAATCATAATTTTATCATAGTTAATACACTTCCTAGACCATGCAACATAGTTATTGAGACAATTTTTCCATTTCCTACCTTCAATCACAGGGGTTTTCCCAAATAGAATTGTATCATCCATAAATTGTTGGATAACAAGTAGGTTCCAAAGAAGAGGCATCCTTAATACCCTTAATAGACCCTTTCGACAAAAGATTAAAAATGTTCCTAGTCAAGACATCTGCAATCATGATAAATAAATAGGGTGAAAGAGAATCCCCCTATCTGATGCCTCTCCTAGCATTAAAAACACCAAAAGGATTCCCATTAACTAGAACATAGTACTTCACCACATATATGCATTTCATTATGAGTTTGACCACAAAATTGGTAAAAACCAAAACTTAGCTAAGACTTTAGGGACAAAGTCCCAAATTACCTTATCATATGCCTTTGAAATATCCAATTTAAGATCCATACTAGCATCCAAGATATGATGATCAGACAAAAATCCTTTTTGAGTGGGGCTAATATTTTTTTCCAAGAGGGGTTTGATATAGTTCACCAAGATTTTAGAGAGAATTTTATAAAAGGTATTATAGATTTTGATGGGTCTACAATCAATTATAGACTGGGGATCAAAAATATTGGGGATTAAGGAAATACAAGTGTGGTTTAGTTGTTTAAGAAGCTTACTAAATTTGAAGAAATCACGAACAACCAAGACAAGGTCCCCACCAACAATCTCCCATAAAATATAAAAGAAGGCCAGGGGGAAACCATCTGGACTAGCCACCTTGTAGGCCCCCCTATTGAAAGTAGCCATCCAAACTTCCTTAGGGTTGATAGCACTGAGTATGCTAAGGTTATCATTTTGAGTAATGATGGTTGGGAGAGGGTGCAAGAGCAGATTGTCCAAAGTTGGATTAGGAGCCTCAACAAGGGCCAAAAAAGCCTTTTGGAAATATAGTCTATGACCAAAAGACCAATCTAGGTGGGCATATTTACCACAAACCACTACTCATTATGCAACTTAGTTATTTGATTTCTTTTCTTGTGTTTTAGAGAAAAAACATGAAAAAGGGAGGTATTTTTGTCCCCTTCCTACAACCATTGAACTCTAGATTTTTGTTTCCAAAAAATTTTCTCTTTCCTTAAAATTTCCCCCCACTCCCTTCGGCTCTCAATTTCGTGGTTGCAAGTTGGAAAGCTGACATCCCCATCCTCCATTTTCTTGTGGATAGTTTTCAATTTATCCCCTAAAGCTCTTTTTTCTAAAAGACATCCCTAAAAATTCTTTTGTTCCAACCTTTCCCATGCATTTGATATGTTTAAGTTAAAAAGATATCATAAACATGGGGGAGCCATGAACATGAATATTCCACCATTCAACAATTTTATTCTTGAAATTGGGGTGGGAATTCCATATTATCTTGAACCGAAATGGGAAAGCTCCAACAATAGAATGGTCATTCATGATTAGCAATAGAGGGTTGTAGTTAGAGACAATCCTAGGCAGGGCAAGTAAATTAGAATTGAGTAGGGCCACCCAGTTGTTTGATTAAATGAATCTATCTAATTTGACTTAAATCAAGACCTCCCGAAGAAACTTGTTGGTATAGGCTTGGTCTGATAAGTCAATGTTAATCAAGCCAGTAGTACTTAGGAAGTTTTCCAAATCAGCCATGCTATCAAAATAATCCACTAGACCACCACTTTTCTCTGAAGGATATAAGGGGAAGTTGAAGTCCTCGACCACCAACAAGTGAGACCCCATATTATTTTTGAACCAGTTAGAGAGATCTTGCCACCGGGCATTCCTATCATTTCTCTGGTTAGGAGTATAGACATTAATAAGTGACCAAGGGCCACCCGAGTAAGAAAATAAGACTCCCACACTACTCTAACAATGGAATATTTTAGAACCATTAATCATAGAGGGATTACATAACACAAAAAAACCACTAGATGCCCCCTCAACATCACTATAAGAGTTAAGGGTACCTGACCATATATAATTAGCAATATTATCAAAAATTTCTTTCTTCATTTTGGTTTCTTGTAATAGAAACACATCAATCTTATATTCTAAAACATAGTTCTTTAGGACAATCTATTTATGAGAGCTATTTAGCCCTCACACATTTGAGGACATGACCTTCATTTTTTACCCTTCTTGGAGGATGCTTCCAATGTCTTTTTTTAGCAATGGCTATCTCATTCACTATCTCTCTATGCCTAGTTTTTCGCTAGTTGGGCCTTCCTGGTTTAGAGTCGCTACCCACATCTGCCTTCTTCTTTTTCACTTTTTTCTTTAGGGTTAACCAAATCTCCTCTTCTAAGGTTTTCTCCTGGTTCAAAACCATGGAATTGAAAATTTTCTCCTCTTTAACTTCAGTAACCAATTCCTCCAAAATTTAGCCTTCTTCACCCATGGTCACACTAGCCCCAGCAAAAAGGTCATACCCCACATCCTTCTAGTAGCCACCTCAAACTGCATCTCCCAAAGCGCCTGGCTAGTGGATATAGCTCTGACATCCAGAACCTTACCAATGGCCAAATTCTCAACCAAACCAAGAACAATATAAACCAAAGCCAGATCCACACTTGAAATATCTAGCCCACTAGGAGGAACCCCAAAGATCATGGATTTAACCATGACTGGCGAGAGAGACTTGGCTAGAGAGTCAACAATCTTCATAATGTATTTTTTGAAGGGGTAGTGATCTTCAGTAGAAGAGTCTCCCAGATTAGGCTTCCGATTAAAAGAAGATTTGTAGTCAAAGATAAGGTGGCTAGTTTTAGCACACTTTTGACAGTAAACTATAGCATTCTCATAAAAAAATAGCTGTACCCAGGTACCGAACATAGTCCATAGCTTCATAGAGTTAGAAAGTGCCTTATTCACACCAATATTAACACAAAACCAGGCAAAAACTAACCTAGATTTGGACCTGGTAATGGAATCTAAAGTAATAAATTGGCCCAAGGCATCCCAATATTCGAGAGGCAACTTAGGTAGGTGAACCCATACTGACACTGATGGGTCAAAACCTGACTTCCAGTGGCATAAGGCCAAACTGTGCTTCCCATAAACCCATGGCCTAGAAGAGAGGACTTCAACCAAATCATCTGAAGTTGTGAACTTGAAAAAGAAGAGTCCACTCATCATAGCACAAATTTCCACACTTCCTTTGAGGCATCATTTAGCAACATTGCATCTCCATACAATATTCACAAAGGGTCGGAAGGAGAGGAATCCACCACAACCATGTTTTCCATTGAGGAAAGAATTGTATCATTGACTAAATCAAAGATAAAAAAATTTGTGCCCGAGACAATGAATTCCTCTTTAGGGCGAGGGTAGGGCCCCTTAGTACTCATACTACCATTGGTTAGCACATCCTTCCAACCTTTAACCTCGGGAAGGACCTCAACCGCCAACACTTCCACACCAGACAAAACTAGAATCATGGGTGACCCAGTGACGAGGGAGAAAACCTGAGACACAAAAATAATGCACACAACTAGCAAAATTTATTATTATTCAATAATGAAAATCTTACATGCAGAGGATCCCAAATCCTTGAGGTCTGCGATACATGCAAGCTACAAATTTTTTAGGAAAATTATAGAAATTACAGAAAATCCCCTTTTCACAGCATGCCAACTCTTTTCCCCAAAAAGCTACCCAAAAATCAGAAACTAGCCCATAAATAACCCCTTTTTGGTTTGGATCCAAAAACAACATTTGAGATATGAGTTTTAGTGGTTTGGCACTAAAAATTACAATTTGAAATTCAAATTTAAATTCACATTCGAAAATTAGTACATTTCTAAAAATGCACCAACTTCTGGAAGCCATAACTTTTAATCCGACCATCGGATTTTCAATAATAATACCTTTTTGGAAAGCTCTTAAAAAGATGATGTGGGAAATGCTTTGGAATTTTCACAAATTTTCAAGCCCATTCGGGACCGTTTAGTGCCTCAAACTGAACTCGAAAGGTTTTTCAGGGAAAAAAGTAGAAAATGGAACTTGAATAACTTTCAAACCGTGAATGATCTTGACCTGATTATTTCGTCAAAGTGCTTTTTTTTTGTCCTGAACCTTCCCATAAATTTTTGTCTTCCCACGCCTTTAAATTCACACTTGCTGAAAATAGCAGTTGAGCAGAAAAAGCAGAAAAGTAGTTCTGAAAGTTGGAAACTCTTATTCAACGAAAAGGGTAACCAAAAATGAAAAAACATCTACAAAAAGCAAACAAAAGGAACATAAATGGAAAGCATATTTTTGGGTTATGCAAGATTTCCCTCACACCACTAGATGCTCCTACATCAAACACCCAGGGTAATTTGAGAAGTGACCCCGTCACGTCTCAGATGGTTGAGGAGAACCCAAACGGTCAACCTCTGCCATAGACAATCAGGATGAATCTTCCATAGGCATTCCTCTCCACTTTGAACACCAAATATTCTTCATATTGCCTATTTCTCGTACTCCTTCCCACACGACTATCCAGGATTTCTTCAATCTGCTCATTCTCTGAAGTAGGTGTTGGAATGCCACATTGTTCTATTGTTGGTACTTCCTCTGTGCCACCTTCATGATACTCTGTCAAATCTAAAATATTAAATATAGGGGAAATATTGAATCCATTCGACAACTCTACCTCATATGCATTCCCTGATTCATGCCTCTTCACAATTTTACAAGGACAAATCTTCTTCATCTTCAATTTTTTATAGGTTCCCACTGGAAACCTTTCTTTCCTCAAGTGGACCATCACTTCATCACCAATCTGAAACTCCTTATACCTCCTCTTCTGATCTGACTTATCCTTATACTGCATATTCATCTTGTTAATATGTTCTCTTACCTTCTCATGTATATTCTTGATGTGCTCTACAAATTCTTTGGCTTTAGGACTAGTCTTCTTCTCTTAGTCCATCTTCCTCAATTCCAGAGCGGTCCTAGGACTGCCTCCATACACAATTTGGAATGGTGATCTACCAGTGCTTCTATTGATAGAATTGTTGTAAGAAAATTCTGCCAGGGGCAAGATCAAGTCCCATCCCTTGGATTTATCTCCTACCAAGCATATCAGTAGGCTACCTAGACTTCTATTCACAATCTCAATCTACCCATTAGTTTGTGGATGGCGTGTAGAACTAAACTTCAACTCTGCTTTTAACTTCTTCCACAAGGTCCTCCAAAAGTACCCAACAAATTTTGTGTCACAATCTAATACTATAATCTTTGGAAAACCATGTAGCCTCACCGCCTCTCTAAAGAACAAGTCAGCAATGTGGATTGCATCATGGGTCTTCTAGCATGGGATGAAATGTACCATCTTTAAAAACCTATCAACTACCACAAATATTGAATCATTCCCTCTCTGTGTCCTTGGAAAACCAAGAACAAAATCCATACTTATATCCTCCCATGGCCTCTCTAGTACAGGTAAGGGCTAATACAACCTAGTATTCTGGCTCACTCCTTTAGCCATTTCACATACCCTGCAACTCTGCACAAACTTCTTCACATCTTGTGATAATTGAGGCCAATAATAATGCTCACTAATAATGGAAATGGTCTTATCCTAACCAAAATGTCCTACCATTCCTCCACGGTGCTTCTCCTTTATCAAGTTCTCCCTCATGGAACTCCTCAGAATACACAATTGGCTTCCCTTAAACAACATGCCATCCTAGATTATGAAATCCAGCCACTTCATCCTGTCAACTGTAACAGGCTCCTTGCAAGCCTTCCAAGCCTCTGCGAAATCAAGATCTTCAAGGTACAATGTCTTGAGTTCATTGAACCCAACCACTTCAATCTGCATCTCTGTCAACAATGTTTGCCTCATACTTAAGGCATCTACAACCCTATTCAAATTTCCACTCCTATGCTTTAAAACAAAAGTATTACTCTACAAAAATTCTACCCATTTGATATGCCTCTAATTTAATTTTCCCTAACTACTCAGATACTGTAATGCTTGATGATCAATAAACAAAAAAAATTCCTTCGGTAACAAATAATGTCTCCATTTCTTTAATGCTTGAACTATTGCATAAAATTCCTAATTATATACAAACTACTTTCTCTTTGCATCATTTAACTTTTCACTGAAATAGGAAATGGGCTTACCTTCTTGGCTTGTCACTGCTCCAATGGCGCAACCACTATCATCACAATCCACCTGAAACACCTTATTGAAATCTAAGAGGAATAAAACCAGTTGCTCTGTCACCTTCTGCTTCAACAAAGCAAAACTCTTCACTGCTCTAGTGCTCCACTTGAACTCTTTTCTATCCCCTCTCATTGTTTCAGTCAGGGGTGCACAATTATTACTGAAGTTTCTAATAAACTTTCTATAAAAATTGGACAAACCATGGAAAGATCTCACCTCAGTAGTAGTTCTTGGGGTAGGTCATTCTAGAATATCCTTCACCTTCTTTGGGTCCATCTTTAGACCCTCTACTGAGACAACAAACCCCAAGTACACTAACTCCTTTTTAACAAAGCTACACTTTTTCAAATTTATCAACAGTTTCTCCTCTCTCAACTTCTCAAAAACCCTAAGAATATGCATTAAATGCTCATCCAAGTTCTTACTGAAAATCAAAATATCATCTAAATACACAATAAAAAAACTTCCTAGAAACTCTTTTAGTACCTCATTCATGAGCCGCATGAATGTGCTCGGTGCATTGGTTAGCCAAAAAGGCATGACTAACCACTTGTACAGACCTTCTTTGGTCTTGAAGGTAGTCTTCCATTCATCTCCCTCACGAATCCAAATCT
Organism: Sequoia sempervirens; assembly: GCA_007258455.2. Lineage (NCBI taxonomy): Eukaryota > Viridiplantae > Streptophyta > Pinopsida > Cupressales > Cupressaceae > Sequoia > Sequoia sempervirens. The sequence goes on along the minus strand of VDFB02105785.1, from coordinate 38,502,953 downwards.
AGTGATATCCACATTTTAGATCTATCTTTGTGAAGTACTGAGCTCCACTCAAACAGTCCATCAGGTCATCCATCCTTGGCAGGGGAAATCTATACTTGATTGTTATCTTATTTATGGCCCGAGAGTCTGTGCACATCCTCCACTTCCCATCCTTCTTTGGTGCTAGTACTGCAGGAACTACACATGGGCTCAGACTCTCTCGAATCAAACCCTTTCTCAACAGCTCTTGAACTTGTCTGTTCAACTCATCATTTTCTATAGGAGTCATTCTATGAGCTTCCTTATTTGTAAAACTGGATCTAGGGATCAAGTCAATCTGATGACTGATCTTCCTCATTGGTGGTAAACCCTCAAGCATGTTATCAGAAATAATCTCATGAAACTCATCCAATAGTCCAGAAACTTCTACTAGCACCTTCTCACTATCTTCCTTTTCCATTCTAGGAATCAATGCATAACACATATGCCCATGCTTCATGCCTTCTAAAAATTTCCTTCCATCAACAAAACAAATTCTAGCACTACTGCATACCTTTTCTTCATCGTTCTTCAGGGGTTTCAACTTATGGCGAACCCCATCCTTCATCAAGGAATAAGTGTTTGCATTGCCATCATGTACAACTCGCCTATTGAACTACCATGGCCTCCCCAACAACATGTGACATGCATCCATGGGAATGATATCACATAGTAACTCATCACGATAACTTCTATTCTTGAACTTCACCAGGCACTACTCATTGACCAAAACTTTGTGGTCTTTTTGCAACCAGGAAATCCGATATGGATGTGGGTGCCTTTCCCTTTTCAACTTCAACTTCGTAACCATCTCTTCTGACACCAGATTATCTGTGCTCCCACTATCAATAATGACATCACAATATTTGTCTTCACACTTGCACCTTGTGCAAAATAGATTCTTCCTTTGTTCTCGCTCCTTCTCTTCAGTCACCAGGGCTCTTCTAACCACTTGGGCTTCTCCCCTTTTAACATCATCTGAATGCTCAGATTGAGCCTCCTCATCTGCATGTGTAACCCTTCCATGACCTTCTGGCCTTCTGTCTATCCTTCCTTGGTGTTGTGGAAACTCATAGGCTCGATGCCCTTCTTCACCACAATGGAAACAAGTTCCTCTGAAACCACCTCTTCTGGGTCTTGGCCCAGATCTTCCTCATCCTCTACCTCTTTGATCACCACTATTTTGATCACGAGGGGGGTAGAAGTTATCATTCTTCTGGGTTTGACTGGTACCTGCATCTTCTTCTCTTTTCATCCTCATTTCGGCTTCCAGAAGATCTTCCACTACTCCTTCCGCTTTGATCTCCTCATCCTTTTTGCTTGCTATCAAATATTTTGTTTAGCTTCTCCTCAACTTTTAGAGAAATTCGGTATGCATCCTCAATGGTGGCCATTCTGACCAGGCTTAGCTCCTCTTGAATGCTCGGTCATAACCCATTAAGATAACGGGCTACCTTCTCCTTGTTGGCCTCTACATGGCCTGTTCTGATGATCATCTTGTGAAAATATTCTATGTATTCTTTCAAAGATCTACTTCCTTGCTTCAACCCTTGCAATTTCTTCAGTAGATCTGACTCGTAGTCTACTGGTATGAACTGCTTCTTTGGTTTCTCTACCATGTGATCCCAACTGCTGATCTTTCCTTTTCCTCTTTGATTTCTCTCCAACTAGACCTCTTTCCACAAAATATTGGCATGGCCCTTCAACTTCATTTTTGCAAACTTAACCCTATTTGGGTCCTCTACTTCTTCATACTCAAAATACTCTTCTAGCTCATTGATCCAGTCAATCAAATCTTCTATGTTCAGACTTCCACAATAATTGGGGACTTCTATTCTAGGTCTTTTTTCAATCTTTGAAATGGCCCTTATAAGCTGCATCTAATCTTGATCAATTGCTTCTTCTTCCTCTTCTATGTCTGAATCTTCCACCTCTTCTCCATCATCACTTTCTCCTCTCCTTCTCGGGTTCAACCCTCTTCTCATTTGTTCCTACAATGCATAAATTTGTCTTTGGAGGGCTCTAAAACCCTCGACCACCAATGGATCTCTTCCACCAGCATTTCTGCCACCTCTGCCACCTCTGGAACCACCACGCCTACCAAGAATCACTCTTGGAGGCATATTGAATATTTTAAACCCACAACCATGGTCCTGGTGCAAACTGCCTCATAATCAGCGATCTGCTCACACGCTCAAGAAAACCCGCTCTGATATCACCTGATGAGGGAGCAAACCCGATACACATAAATAATGCACACAACTAGCAAACTTTATTATTATTCAATAATGAAAATGTTACATGCAGAGGATCCCAAATCCTCAAGCTCTGCGATACATGCAAGCTACAAAAGCTTCAGAAAAATTACAGAAATTACAGAAAATCCCCTTTTCGCAGCATGCGAACTCTTTTCCCTAAAAAGCTACCCAAAAATCAGAAATTAGCCCATAAATAACCCCTTTTTGGTTTGGAGCCAAAAACAACATTTGAGATATGAGTTTTGGTGGTTTGGCGCCAAAAATTACAATTTGAAATTCAAATTTAAATTCACATTCAAAAATTAGCACATTTCTAAAAATGCACCAACTTCCGGAAGCCATCACTTTTAATCCGACCGTCAGATTTTCAATCATAATACCTTTTTAGAAAGCTCTCGAAAATACAATGTGGCCAATGCTTTGAGCTTTCGCAAATTTTCAGGCCCATCTGGGACTATTTAGTTCCTCAAACTGAACTCGAAAGGTTTTTCAGGGAAAAAAGCAGAAACTGGAACTTGAATAACTTTCAAACCGTGAATGATCTTGACATGATTCTTTTGCCAAAGTGCTTTTTTTTTTGTCCTGAACCTTCCCATAAATTTCTATCTTCCCACGCCTTTAAATTCACAACTGCTAAAAACAACAGTTGAGCAGAAAAGCAGTTCTAAAAGTTGGAAACTCTTATTTGATGAAAAGGGTAACCAAAAATGCAAAAATATCTACGAAAAGAAAACAAAAGGAACATATATGGAATGCATATTTTTGGGTTATGAAAGATTTCCCTCACACCATTGGATGCTCCGGCATCACCCAAATTGACCCAGAATCATAGGAATCAAAGGATCACACACTCTAGGAGCAGCTCTTGAGGGACACAAGTTTGCATACAACTGGGCGAGGCTTGGGTCAGGAGGGGACAAAGGGGGACCATGGGGTACCCCCAATGTAGATTCCACCATGCGCGCAGGATGTTCAAATGCAGACACAGGAGAGAGAAGCGAGAAATCAGACTTGCTTGGATAGGATGTTTCTCCTTAGATGTTTATGTGCATTCTTACACGATTTTTTCATTTCCTTCTTAGATTTTCTATGTTCCTTCTTAGATGAGTTTATGCACCTTCTTAGGTGAGGGTTTTGGTGAGATAGTTCAAGGATTCAATGTATTGGAGCTTGTTTGGTCATAGACTTGAGCACCCAATTTTAACATAATCATCAAGCATAACTCAACTTTCTTGATAGTAGAGCTATATTTCATGATTGTTTAGCATAATGTAGCTTTCTAGCCTTATACAACCCATCATATTGCATGAAAAACTAGTATAATGTAGCTTGATAGCTAATAGATTCATGTGGCTCATGAGTGATTTGGAATAATTTAGCTTGCTAGCCAGTAGATCCATGTGGCTCATGAGTAATTTGGCATAACACAACTTTCTTGTCCTCAAGGGATAATTCTTTGACTAATATATATTTGATGGATGGTGTTTGGTATTTGAGACAATTTAAGACCGAGGTCTCTTTTCCTTACCAACTTGAATCCCTTTAGTACTAACCTTGTGTTTTATTATGTGTCTTCTTTTTGTTTGCATTGTATTTGCATCATCTTTGTGTTCATTTTATTTTCATTTATATGTGATATATTTTCATCATGTATGCTTCATGTGTTTGACATGTATGTGTATGTTTTCTAGTTGTATTACATATATGGGTGTTCCTTTGTGCTTATGTTTTCTTTTCATGGGATTTTCAACTTATTCCTGAATACCCATTTTGTACCAATTACATTCTTGTTTACTGGTCTAGGAACCAATTCCCCTGTCTGATTTTTCTCTATTTGTTGTAACTCTTCTTTTATTTCTCTAACCCAATTTTCATCTTTCCATGCTTCACATATAGTTTTAGGTTGTATCTTGGAAAGAAAACACAAATTTTCCCCAGTCGCTACCACTTTTCTTCTTGTCTTTACACCTTTGCGTTTGTCTCCAATTATTTGTTCTTCCAAGCAATTTTTTTGTAGATATTTTGGAGTCTTAGGAGAAAGTTCTAGAGCTTCTTCTTCTTCAATATCTTCTTCTGCTTCCTTATTCTCTTCTTGTACTTTTCTACAGATAGGTTCATCTAGTTCAACTTCACTTATCTCAGCTGATCTATGCATATCTTCATCAACTTTTACATTTGCACTTTCAACAATCTTTCTCGATCTTTTATTGAAGCATCTATAAGCTTTGCTATTAGTTGAGTATCTAAGGAAAACACCTTCATCACATCTACCATCAAACTTTCCTAAATTCTCATCATTCCTTGTAATATAACATTTTCTTCCAAATGCCTTAAAGTGCTTAGCAGTATGAATTTTTCCATGCCACAACTCATAAAGAGTCTTTGTGTTGTTACCTTTGATCTGAACTCTGTTAAGAATATAAACAAGAGTATGAATTACTTCTCTCTAGTATACTTCAGGTACATTTTACTCTTTCCTTATAGTCCTTGCAGCTTTCTGAACAATTTGGTTCTTTCTCTCAACAACTCCATTTTGCTAAGGAGTTCTAGGAGTAGAAAAATGCCTCTTTATACCATTCTCTTCAGAAAACATGTTAAAATCACTGGAGGTGAATTCTCCACCTCTGTCAGACCTTAAACACTTGATTTTTAGGTTCACTTCATTCTCTACCATAGCCTTGAACACTTTCAATCTATCAAGAGCTTGAGATTTCTCCCTAAGAAAAGTAACCCATGTCATTCTAGAATAATCATCAATTAGAAGCATAAAATACTCGTCACCATTAAGACTTTCTATTCTTGTGAGACCACAGAGGTTTGTATGAATCAATTCTAGCATTCTGATAGATGATTGTGGGTATGTGTAGGATCATGATTGACCAAAAAGTGGTGATATTATGCGTATGTGTAGGGTATGTGGCTGACGACTTTTTTTTACCCAAAATTGATGAAACAAAAAGAGTTTCTAATGAAGATTCTTAGCTTTCCACCAGTATAAATTATGCTTTACTTTGAATTTAATAAATAATTATTATTCATTTTCTATTTGAATTATGACTAAAGTTCTAATTGATATATTGATTGAAAAACATCTATAGCTTTCAAATGGTATCACATCTTTTGAATTTGAAACATGTGTCACATTTTATGCTTCACATACTATAGGATTAAAAAAAATGAATTTCATGAAGTTTTGACCAAGTTAAGGTGGTTAGACATACAAGTTTTATACTTTTTAAAATTTGTAATAAAAAATTCATAATTAATTATTTACTTGGAAAAAAATTACAAAAAAATAGGCATCACATTGAGACATGAGTCCTCTACTTATATCTAAAATATTATAAAAAAATATTATCATTTTATTGTTGTTAGGGTGATCAGACAGACACCTACTTCTTATTTTTTCCGTGAAATTTAAGTGCTACTGCATTGAAATTTCAAATTTTCACCAAATAATTTTTAGTTTTTTTAAATAAACCTAGTCATTTAGAAACTACATTCAATTTTCTAGAAATTCTTACGTCAATTTGCCTAACTCTGATTTTTCTAAATTTTTATCACCATTTAAGGGCCTGTTTTTTTCTATGATGATCCTGCACATACCCTTGTTCTGTTCCTTTAAAGATGCATCTTGTTTGTTTTCTCAACTAACAACTTCTGGAAATAGTATTTGTAGGCTTTGTGATCTTAGGTAGATCCCTGACAACTTCTCTTGAACTAATACTGATTAGATTTTCAAAGTTTACATGTCCCATCCTCCAGTGCCATAGCCAATTTTCATTAACTTGAGACACAAAACATTGACCATCAATACCCTTAAGCTGATAAATGTTTCCATATGTTCTTCTTCCTATAGCTACCACATTTTTAGACCCTTTTCTAATCTCACAAGTGTTATCCTGAAACACAAGCTTAAATCCTTTGCTACACATTTCTCCAACACTTAGGAGATTATTACTTACACCCTTAACATAATAGACATCATCAGTATTGTGTTTTCCATCAAAACTAATTGATGATTTTCCAACAATCTTTGCACTAGAATAATCTCCAAACATGACTAATCCTCCATCATAATTTTCAAGTTTAGTCAACTTAATTTTGTCTCGAACCATGTGATTTGAGTAACCACTGTCAATTACCCAATAATCTTCATCTTGTCTAGCATGAAAGGCAGTAACCAGAGTACCTTCCATCTCTTTCTTCTTGTTTTATAGACCACATTCCTTTTCACATCTTCCATGTTAGTAGACATTGATTTATTCTCTAAGGCTAGAAACACACATTCATCATTATCACCCTAAAAATAAGATTTATCATTAAAAATTCAAGCATCTTCTCTAACATAATACAATTTCTTGAACTTTTTATCCTTTTTATCTTTATTTTCTTTACTCTTCTTATGTATGGATCTACTTAGATATCTTGAATCATAGTGACCAATATTTCCACAACTAAAACATTTAAAAGGTAACATACCTTTATACTTGCTGGTACCTTTCTTCAACATCCTTGTAAAATTTGCTTCTAATTCCTTTGAACTATCACCATTCAGATCATCTTTTGTCTTTGTGGCTTTGAATGTTGTTTTTTTCTCCTCTTCTTTTCTAAATTTCCTCATTTCAAATACGGTCAAGGTGCCAAATAGTTGTTCTTTAGTGAATTTTTTTGGATCATAAACTTCCTCAATAGTTGATACTTTATCACTATAACTCTCCAATTGAGTCATTAGAATCTTCTCCATTACATCTTCGTCGTTTAGAGTAGCACCTTGATTTTTGACTTCATTTACGACAATTTCAACCCTCTGAAAGTAACTTGCAATGCATTCACCTTCTTCCATTTTCAAGTTCTGATATCTGTGCTTAGTTGTTAACTTCATTGATACTTTGACTCTATCATTTCCTTCATAGATATCTTTCAAATTTTCCCAAACTTCATAAGGAAAGCCTAATGAAATAACTTTTGTTAGCTCAATCTTAGATAAAGCACTATGGATTGCATACCTTTCCTTTTCATTTTCTTCATAGGAAGAAATCTCATCTGTAGAAGAAGGACTACTTTTGGTTCAACATATTTTGTCTCAACAACTTTCCAAGTCTTCTAACTAAGAGAGATCAGGTAACCTCTCATTTTCACTTTCCAAAAACTATAGTCAAATTCGTCAAACATAGGGATTTCCAATTTGCGTGCTATCGGATCTACCTCAAGTGGTTAAGATCTTTTTTGAGGAACTAAATATTTGATACCAATTATTGAAATGTGCAAGACAACTAAGAGGGGGGGTGAATCAGTTGTCACAAATAACATTCACAAATCTCAAAAAATTATTAACTCCTTGTCCAATTTAATCTATTATTAAGTATGAGAAAGAAGTGAACCTAGCAAAAAGAAATATCAACACAAGAAACATCATATTTATGTGGAAAGACCAATAAGGGAAAAACCATGGTGAGGGTTAACTCACAATATAGATTAATTACAAAACAATTTACAAAGAGGCTCACTGCCAAAGGGCTCACTGTCCAAGATAGGAATCAATTTCCAATAGGGAGGCTCACTACCTACAAATATAAAAAGATAGAAAGAAGAATTTTAGATAGAGAACACTATCTCGATGCAATAGAAGATACACCACAACAACTTTCAAACATCCATATCCTTGATCAAAGAATTGCAAACACCATCAGCTCACTGCTTTTTTAAGTCTAACACATTAAATTTCTCGTTTCCTTAATTCACTTTCACACTATCTTCACATAGATCTAGCTTCTCACACTTTTGGCTTAAAATATTTAACATCTTGCCTTGTATTTATATCATCTTTAACCTTAGAAACTTTGTCCAAGGTCAGCTACACACACTTCATTTAACAAATTCAAATTAGGTTGGAAATTCAACATTCTCGCAGTGGAAGAGAATGAGAGTGGACCAAACCAACACCTAACCATGACCCAAAACAAAATCTAAGATCAATTACACACTTCCTTAATTGATACTTATCCTTCACATGACATGTAGACACTAGGTCAGCCAAACCTAATGAAAACACAAATGAACTTTGAAGTACATATTTCCACAACAAGAAGATAACATGTGAACGACATAACATGCTTCACCATACACTAGAACACATCTCAAAAGCCTTCAGATTTATCCACAAAAAATGCAACAACCTTCATACACAAAATAATTTCTATAAGTCTATCTGGAATGTACAGACACAGTAATTTTGAACCTAGTCTTCTGGAGCACCAAACCACAAACACCAGGTTTGCCAAACCTAATGAAAAAACCAATGGAATTTGAAGTACATGATTTAGAAAAATGAAGATAACATATGGACCATAGAACATGATTCACCATACACTAGAACACATATTAGATTCCTTCAAATTCATTCATAGCAAATGCAATAACCTTCATATTTAGAACACTTCCCATCAGTCCATCTAGACTGTACAAACACACACAAAAACTCTAAAACTAGTCTTCCAGAGCACCAAACCACAAATGCCTTTGATAGAATAGAGATAACACCATTACAATCCTTCTTCCAGATCCACAAGACCTAAGAAAAACTAGCAGAGGATTGTGGTGCAGAGACATTTATCCTAGTCCACCTACAAACAATTCTACCAAACCAGTCATGGACTGGTCAACTTAACTTTCACTCTTCGTCAAACTAGAAGCTATAATCTAGGATATATCACCAAATAATTCCCTTAAACAAAACTTCAGATCCACACAATCATACGATCAAAACAAAAGAAATGCAGAGCACATACTGGAGCACATTTTGAACACACATAAAATTCTAACTTCACTATTTATTAATTTTCTCAAAATCACTTGGTAACTCATAATATCAACACACTTGCAACACCATAAAGATAGCTCCATGTACTCACACCATATCAATAGTATCTCAACTATATATGCACCATCTACAATCACTTTTTTCCTTTCTCTGCAACAACCTATACTATGTTGACATCAATGACAACATTAATGACAACACCATCATAATTGCAATAGGAAATTTCATGGAGTATTGCAATTTTCACATTTAAGAGCATGTAGCAAAAAAATGCATTGTAGATATTGATGTTATGTCTGGAGAATTTGATCATTCTTGCATTATCTTACTTAATTGGAATGTATGTGCATTGATTAATTGACAACTCTCCCTCTCTCTTCCTTCTTTATCTAAAAATTAAATTCATAAGCGCACTACTTAGGAATGTCTTAGACATCAATAGGAAATTTCGTAAATCATGTATGTCTAACAATCTGATTTTTCCCTTGTTTATTTCCTTTTCAGGATCTGTCCTTCTTGATAATAGGCCCTGTCAAACCGTCAACACCGTCAAATTGGCAAAACTCTTAAATTGTCAAAACTATCAAACCGGCAAGAATTCAATCTTTGGCAAACAAAATAAAATGGTTGTTAATCTTTTAGGTCTATCTTGTCTTATCTTTTGACTATCTTGGCTATTTTGTCTTATATTTTTATTGTCTTGTCTTTTGGTCATGTTACTAGCTACCTCGAGGATGTCCCATGAAGGATTTAGAGGTGCGATGACATCTCCTGGCCTATTTTATTTTCTGACTGTTGTTTGTGGATTGTCTTGACAAAAAGACTAGGGCAACTTCGCCCTTAGTATGAGTTAGGACATTCCTTGTCTCTGACTATTTGTTTTTCAAGTGGATGACCTTGCACACCTTGGTCTACGTCATATCATGGTGTTTGTTGTCCATTTGTGTCATATTTACCGCCCAATGATGATTAAAAGCAATGAATATTAGTCCTATGGCAATGTTTTGAAGGATTTGGTCTAGGAATTAACATGCATCATCTTTAGTCTTGTCATCTTCTCTCACTCGTCTCATATAGGCATTGAATCCATATCATCATCCATATCATTTTCACTAACATTCCTTTGTCTCTTCATATTCTAGTCTTCTCATCAATTTCGAGAGCACACCCATGTTCTTGGAACCTGTCTGTCCTCTTGAGGGGGCATACCACAACCCTCCTCGTCATTTTTCCTCATCTTATTTTGCACTAGGGAATTTTTTGACTTATTTTCTTTGTCACAATGCGACATGCTACATTATGACAAAGAGGGGCAAAATGTAGACACCTAAAAATGACCTAGGCCTGCAAGCTTCATTTTTACCACTCTCGTCCTAACATAATTATGACATTTAATTATGTCCTTGGTCCACATTCAACTATTGATTAAATAATTCATAATTATTTAATTAATTCATCTCCTTTCATTCTTCATGATTATTAAATAAATAAATTTTATTTATTTATTAAATACGTCATTAATTGTCTAAGTCTTTCTTTAATTAAATAAATTCCTTAATTTATTTAATTTCCCTTTCTTCATTTAATTCTTTTCGATTATTAAATAAATAAGTTTTATTTATTTATTTAATATGTAACTAACTGTCTTAATTAAGTAAATTGATTAATTTATTTAATTAATTAATCTCATCTCCTAAATTAAATAATTAAATTTAATTATTTAATTGCCAATTAATATTCTTCTCATTTTAAATAAATTAAATTATTTAAAATGTCATATCAATCTTAACTATCAGTCCTTTTTGATAAATAATCTAAAAAGATTATTTATTATCTCTCAAAATCCATAATTTGAATTATTTTAATTCAAATTAGTAATTAATCTTCTAAAAATCAAGCAATCGGGCAGATTCTTGATTTTTCAAATCTTATCTTTAGTCCACATCTTATCTCTTTGATTTTTCGAATCTTGCAAATCAGGCAATCTTATCTTCTTGATTTTTCAAAAATCTTTATTTCTTTAATTAATTTCCTCATTTATTCTCCACTGTCGATCCGATTTTATTTTGACCGTTCAATTAAAGATTTTTTCCTAACCCTAATTAGGGATTCTCAGGTTTAATCTGGATCATTCATTTTAGGTTCTCATCAATAATTTATCTCGTCCATCCATTTGAAATGGCATTTTCTATAAAATGCCATCTTCTTCTCATTTTTTGAAGACACACACACACATTTTGACATTTTGCATAGTCATTATAGGCATTTTCTTTCACACTTAAATCTCCATAGGAAATTTCATTATTTATTATTATAGTCATTTAATCAAGGCATAGGCATTGTCAATCATAGGCTTTTAGACATAGGCATTTAGATTTTGAGTAAATCCTTCAAAACTTGCTTTAGTCTTGTCATTTGTCATAATTGCTCATGAATCTGAGGGCATCTTTATTTACTGCAAGCTAGGAGGTGTAACGAAGGTGAACCATGGAGAATGTAGGTGATATAATTGCCTTTTACTTTCATTGTATTCCTTTGTGCTTTGTTATATTCAATGGATTTTAGTGTTATTGATCTAACAAATCTAACAATCTAATTTTTCCCTTGATTACAGAATGCTTAGTAAGGAATAAAATTTTAATTGCATAAAAATAAAATGCTTGTTTTGAATGAAAATTTTGTATCTAGGATTTCATGCATCATAGATAGGATTCTATTTTATAAAAGTATGTAGGTAGAACACCTTCACATGGATAGTATAGCAAATTCTTATGAACTAATGGATTAACAAACCATGTTATATCATAGGTTCTGAATAGGGGGAAAAAATGGTATACTGCTTGTAAAGTGTGCATAGAAAGTTTGAAATCATTCCTTGATGTCCTTATTTGATTTGGAAATATGGATGTTTTAGCTCTATAAGAGATCTTTATGGTTGGATGTAACGTATAAATGTTGCATTGATGAATGAATAGGCTAAGTAGTGGTATTGTTTCCTTACCTTATCTGAATTCCAAAGGACCATGTGTGTGTATGTTCAATAATTTTTAGTAGGAATGAATAATAATGAGGTAAATGATGTTGTAGTATGAGGAACATGTCTTTAGCTACTGGAAAATTTATGAGCTATTAAATGTTTAAATTAGAATGTTGATAGGAAATAAGTTGATGCAATATATGTTTAAAAACTAGTGTGATGATACATGTAATGGAAATATACAAATAAGGTTATAGTATTTATTCGCAAGAGGATAAGTGAGTGGATTTTTTTAAGATGTGTTAGGGAATTATCAAAGGTTATAGGAGTGATTATAATTTGGTATTGTTGTTAAGTCTTGTTTATTAATCAAGTAATGAGGTTTGCCTAATAAAAATAATGATGTGAATGAAAATTTTCTTGCTAATGTGCATTTCTTATACTTGAGTTTTGGGTGAGGAACTGGGTGACTAAATTGTTTTGGTTGGATTATGAAGAGCATTCTATTTGTCTTCATCCTATGCACTGCATTGTGAATGATATGGTGTAGTAGTGAACCATAAGTAGACAATCTAAAACTAATTTTCATTATATTTATGATCTTGTGAATATAATTATTTTTTGAATGAGATATCATAATGAACTTTGGATAAGTGTTGAGTGTATAGCTTGTGTGGGTGTGAAATATTGTATTTATCTCTCTCTCTCTCTCTCTCTCTTGTATATGATATTTACATAAAGGATGACTACATGAAAGCTAGTGTGTAAGGAAACTATTGTATTGCATTAAAAGATAGTAAATGAATGTAAGAAGTAGGAAACCATGATTGTTGATTGCTATCTAGATTTTCTTAAGGGAGATGTATTTATAACCCAATGGCCTAATATGTCTGGTGTGCAATCTCTAGTGTGCTTAGGACAATGTGGTCTAAGGTGTCATATAGCAGTTAGTCCGTTTGGTGTGGCTGACATTAGTCACCTCATTATGGTTATGTTTGGTATGGCGTTTTTCCAAGATATGTTTGGATTGGTGTTTCCTAATGTTGAGGGATACAATGATTTCTTTTGATTTTCTTGTGCTAGGATTGGCCACCGATCTCCTTTCTTTTCATTTATTTTGTGACACTTGTCATATTTTATTCATTATGGGTGTTGAACTACCTACATTTTTCATGATTTAATGTTGAAATTGATAATTTCTCCTCTTGGGCATTATTTTTCCAATCTCTTATGGTGGTCATTATGAATTTTTGGTATTGTTGTCCCTAGTTTTAGTTTCTAAGTGTTGTTTTTTTCAAGTTCAATTTGAACTTTTGATAGTGTGTTAAGAGAGAATACCGCGGAGATTGGAGCCAATCATCTTGGGTCACTAGATGGTATAGTGTAGATTTGAATAAATGAAATGTGTTTTCATAATGAGATGCATTTGTAACCTTCTAATTTTATGGGATGCTTGTAACCTTTTGATCTTATGGGATGCTAGGGAAAAGTGTGTTAGAATAAAGAAGTTCACATAATATGTGATAGTTAGATGATAATGAACTATAGATTATTTTGTCAAATGATCATGTAAGTTTTGTAGAGCTAATTAATATGAACGATAGTATGGATTTTATTTGAATATGGTGTGCATTATAAGTTATAAGAATGTGTTGACTTTCTTTTCCTATTTCCTTGGTTGAAACTTTACTATGCTTTAAGTTTAGTGTGTTATATGGGAATGTTGAATGAAAATCTTACTGTGCAAGGATGTCTGTTGGAGTGGTAGCTTTTGGTAAGTTTTTGAGTGAATTGGTACATTTAATGTAACTATTGAAAAGTGATGTATCTTGTTGTATTGTTTACAAAACACATTCATTGTGAAGATGTGTGACATAAAGGAAATCTTGGCTAATATTATTTTACTTTAGGGATTAGGAAAATAAGATAATGAGTAGGTAGGGACATTCTTACCTATTGATGAACTCTAATCATAAGTAAGTTAGTTATGTTTCTTGTATTTATATTAAAGGAAAGGTAAATGTTGTATTATTTAATAAATTTTAGGACTAATGTGTGTATGTTTCATTCTAACCTTGCAACTTCGAGGAGTAAGTTGAATCTTAGGGGGGAGGATGTAGTGCTCCTCCATGATTCACCTTTTTATGATGTTTATGTTAGATGATTTTGGATTCATTTTATGTCTCAGGTACTCTTTCCTTGTGGTTAAAATATTTTATAATGACATTTGTTATAGTAAGTTACTATGTTAGATGATGTAATACTCAAGACTTATTAAGATGTTAGGTTTATAGGTCATGTTCATTTCTTATGTTTATTATGAGACTAAGAGCTAATTCTTTATGATTACGTGTTGATGATGTATTAGGATGTTAGTGTTAGAGTAAAGTAATTAATTAACTTTACTCTCCTATTAAGATTTCACTTTATGCAAATATATTAGTCATTTAATAATTAATATTAATTATTAAATGCACTCACCTTAGGGTTAGGTTTTCCTTTCGGTGTTGATCTCCTTTTATAAGGATTGATCTCTTGTATTCTATTTGTTTTGTTCTAATAATAGATCTCTGATATTACAGAGCTTAAAACCCTCTCTTGCTTTTTTCTCCATTCTCTTCCATGTGACAGGTATCTCTTGCATGCAGGTGTTCTTGGGCTCTAAAGTTGGATCCGACAACTTCTACATGGTATCCGAGCGGATCTGCTGCAGCTTGTTCTTATTTTGAATATTTTGGAGCTACGAGGCTTTGATTAGGCTTTCGTAGTTTTTTGGTTTGTTTTCTTGTGGATCCAGGCTTACTTCATTTTTTGGGTTCATTTTGGGCCCAAACGGACATCGCTGTTGGATTTGCAGTGCCCAAAAACCCCCATTTTCATATAAAGCAAGTCCAGTTTGGCCACAGTCGACTGAAAAGGAAAAAAAAATTTACCCCAGAGCCGTACGCCCTCAGGGCACGCAGATCAAGGTAGAAAATTTAAAAAAAAATCATTTTTATTGATTTTTAAAAGTTTTTAACAAAAAAATTTGCGCGACCAGTGTTAGTTTTGGGCGTTGCCCACCGAACACCAAGCGGCCACCAGGCGGCCGCTCGCTAGTCGCTCAGGCTAGCGAAATCGCCCAGGCCGCCGCACGGCCAGCGGTGCCGCCGACCCACAGGCTGGCTACCAGCTGACCTTCGGCCCTCTGCCACGATCGCCGCCTCGCTCACTGGCCCGCTGCCAGTGATCCACCGTTGCACCACCCGTGCCAGCCCCCTGGTCGGTCATGTGACCAGAGGCCAAAGGTCTTAGCCCCTGAGGGCTGTGAAAATTTTCTTCTTTTTTCCTTTCAACCTACCTTCACGAAATCGGGCATAAAATGCTCATTTTTTCTCCAATCTTCGAAAAAAAAATAGGCGTCAGAAAGCTGGTTCCGAGCCTGATCTAATCGATGTAGGTTATTTTTTCTGATTTTGCCGTTTTGCAGTCTGTTTTGCCAGTCAAATTCAGAACTTGTGTTTTTTACTCCCGGGGCGTATCTTTTGCATTCGAACTCTGTTTTGTGCAAACAAATAGGCGTCAGAAAGATGTTTCTATGCTCTTTCTAGATCTGTCATTTATTTTTCTAGAATCTGCCACAGGTACTTTTTATTCAGTCTTTTGTGTTTTCACACATCTGTCAATTACTTGGACATTTTGGCACCTGGAAATGATTTGTTTGCATGGGATGGATTTATTTGATCTGATTTATCAGTATTGAGGTCAGTTTTCTCAGATGTTTTAATTTGAAGAGTTATCATGGGTTTTTCTACTCACCCTTCAGTTGTAATTCTGGAATGGGGTAATTATGAGTCATGGGCAAAGGGCATACTTACACATTGTAGGTGGCTTAATATTTTGCCTTATTTGTATGATCTCATACCTAAACCAGCCACTTCAATGGGAAAACTAGCTTGGGATATCATTAGAAATCACATAGTAGGGCTTATACGGTCTAGTGTTGATGATGACACTGTGTGGGCTATATTGGGCATTGATTGTCCTCACTCTTTGGACATGTCTTTGGGAGATCTATGGATACCCCAGTCTTTCTCCATTCCTAGAGGATCCTGCTTCAGATTGTCTTGTACCCATTGGTTGGAGAGAGAACACACCTTTTGATCATGATACTTTAGAGGAGCTTCAATATTTAGACACCCTTACATATTCTAATGAATTAGAGGATTGTCTCATAGTTCCTACTCTTTAGACTGAGATTATACTTGTATCAGCATCTTCTCCTGTTGTTCTTGATCAGTTTGAAATTTCCTCTTCTTTGGCTCCTATTGATTCAGCTAAGCAGGACATCATACATCTTTTAGACATGGCTACTTGGGATTCTTATCTTGTAGGCATTTCATCTTTGTTTGTAGAGTCCTATATTGCAGATCTGGAGGATTAATTTGAGGATTTTCAGCTCCTCTTTGTTGACAGCCATATTCCAGCTATTAGCCCACCATCATCTGTGCATTCAGAGGTTGCAGTTTTTGAGTCTTCAGTTCAGTTTCGATTTGACATCTTTTGTTTCAGTTCAGACAGAGAGATTCTTCAGCATCCTATTATGGCACACATCTTGAGACAAATTGATTCTTCTCTCTTCACAGGGTTTCTTCATCTTCGTCCTTTGGATCCATTTCTTCCCAAGGGGAGGAATATTATTTTCCGCTTCAGGATATCTTTTTGGATTCTACATCAAGCATCTACCATTGCGACAGGAGTTTCTTCATTGTGGGGGGGCCTTCTATTCTCTTTCTATTTCTCTTATGGAGACCATTGTATATGTACTTATATGATAGAAGCTGTCTATGGGGGGTATCATGTTATCCACCTTCTATCCTTCTTTTCTTAGTGCATTGCATGCTTTCATCTCTTTTTGGAGTAGAGTTTTTCCCATGAGGTTTTCTCTATTTCTCCACTTTACAGAGATTTGGTTGTAATTGGGTACCTGATCAGCCATGTTGTCGAGACCCTCAGTTGCTTTATAGTTCCTTTGCTTTCTTTTGCATTGTTTGTAGCTGCATTGTAGCTCATCTTAAGGGGGGGTGTTAGAGTAAAGTAATTAATTAACTTTACTCTCCTCTTAAGATTTCACTTTATGCACATATATTAGTCATTTAATAATTAATATTAATTATTAAATGCACTCGCCTTAGGGTTAGGTTTTCCTTTCAGTGTTGATCTCCTTTTATAAGGATTGATCTCTTGTATTCTATTTGTTTTTTTCTGATAATAGATCTCTGATATTACAAAGCTTAAAACCCTCTCTTGCTTTTTTCTCCATTCTCTTCCATGTGACAGGTATCTCTTGCATGCAGGTGTTCTTGGGCTTTGAAGTTAGATCTGACAACTTCTACAGTTAGCATACTAACCTTTGTTGATGATTTATATGAAATGATCTAAAAAGTGTAAATTATTTATGTCTATTATAACCCTTGTTTAATGTTTTTATTTAAGGATATTTGATGAAGTACTAATATTCAATAATAATATGCTTAGATCATTGTCATGACTATGTCTGATGTTCTAGATTAGGACTTATCATGTGTCTTTATAGATATGCTTATGGATATTCTAATGACTAATGGAATAGTGATGTTAGATGTTGATCAGTATTTGATTATTTTGATGATGATTATGACATGTTTATGAATATGCTAGAAATAGAATGTGTTACCTTATTTTTGAGTGTTTTATGATTATTGATGTTACAAGATATTATTTGATATATTATATGATGCTTTTAAATGTTATATAGGTGTGAAGAGAAGGATGTTGTATTTCTCACTTGTTAGAACACTGCGATGTTTTGACTTCCTTTCACTACGTATGTGATGGTTATAGGTATATGCATGACTATTTTGTGTGTTGCAAGTTGTAGGTACTAGGAATCAACTCTACCTAAATTGGTAGGTCTGAGCATACCTTAAACCCAATAGAATAGTTGATCAAAGATAGCATTTGGTTTCCCTACCCTATCTATCATCCTTGAAGAGAATGAGTATCCTATTAAAAACTCTAATCTTTCATATATATTAATTATTATTGTGTGCCTTCTGCTAGCATATCACTTCTTGAGATAAAATCTCTTTGAGGGCCTCCTATCAAACAACTCAATGCCCAACTGATTTCATTTTTTCTAAGTTTTTAAACCTTTTCAACAAGTCCAAGTTGGCACACCTTGCTATCATGTCTGTATAAAATCAAAATTGTCTGAGGTCGTCCACTTTGCATATACTGTTGGATTGTGGGCTAGGTATAGCACCTAGCTAGCCAAGGTTGGCAGTTGAACACCCTCCCTTATCTGTGAGGACTTGCTTCCTTGGCATTGCACTAGGATTTTGTATGAGTTTCAATTGAAACTGCTAAATGCATTTTCCTTCCTGCATTATGTAGATGCTTTGTAGTACTTTGCATTCGATGAATATATTTCATGATTAGCATTTGATTATATATATATATATACACATATACATATACATATACATATATATATATGTATATGTATATGTACATATATATATATATATGTATATATGTATATGTACATATACATATACATATATATATGTATATGTATATGTATATGTACATATATATATATATGTATATGTATATGTATATATATATGTGTATATGTATATATATATATATATATATATATGTATATGTATATGTATGTATGTATATATGTATGTATATACATATATATGTATGTATATATATGTATATATATATATATGTTATGGTTATAATAAAGGAATATTTTGACCTATGAGATTAATTGATTTTGTTAGAATAGTGAATAGGGAAATTAAGTAGGGAAAAATGATTTACTTATATTCAGATAATTGAAGTATTTATGACTAGCCTTAGCTTAAACAAATGAATTGGGTTATATTTTCTTAATTAATGAATGTTTATTTCCTTCATAATTATTTTAAAGATGATTTCTAAATTCGCTATGTAATTAGTTATTTAGCATAATTGTTATTGTGGTAAATGACCCAATTAAGTGGATTTAGTGGCTAAGTTAATGAGAATATGAAATATGGAAATAGTGTCTTATTTAAGGAGTCTTTCATGGATGTATTCCTTGGTTGATTGCTTGTATTGAATAATGTGTTGACTAGTGGGAATTAGGTGATTTTGGTAATTGTTTAAAAGTGGAAGTCATTTGTGTAAGTTGTTTAAGGTTGGCTTCGAGAGGCTTAAGAGGGAGTATTTTTGTATGTATGGTTTTAGTGATTGTTTCACTTTGGAAGTGGTTTGGTAATGTTTGAGTTGTGTGCAAGAGGGTCAATACCTTGCACTCTATATAGATCCTTGTGATTGTGATAAGTGTGTAAGATGGTCAATGCCTTGCATTGTTTATGGATTCATGTGATTATGATGATTATGCAAGATGGTAAATGCCTTGCTTGATGTGTAGGGTTTACTAGTTACAAGTAGGGGGAGTGGTGATCTATGGGGAGTAGGGCCCAAAGTGTTGCCTAGGACAACCCATTGGGGGGTTTTCTTAATCAAATAATAACCATGATAATGAATTATGGGGATGGGTAGATTTCACATTAATCAAGATAATGGTATGCCTCACTTATGGCTCAAGTGCTCATTTATGATTGAGATGAGATGGGAAGGACTAGAATGGAAAGATCAATTGTCTTGTCCCTATGAAATGTGCGTTGATTCTACATGAGTTTGTATGGGAGTCAAGGATCGATAGAGGATCCCACAATAAACGAGGATGGGGGCCAAGGCCTAGGAAGATCAACCAGGATAACCCATATCAATCTATGTGATGACACTCCTCCCCATTGTAGTCTAGCATTCCCTAGTTTCATTTTTTCCTTCTATTGTGTGTGTGCCTCTTGAAGTGAAGTAAGCGTTGTATATGATGCTGGTGTTATTGGTAGTGTTGTGTTGGAGTCCATGTATAACCCTTGATGGTGTTAGCCTATTGCTTTCCCGACTATCTATTTGTAGTGGGACCTTGTGTTATATCCTAGTATAGGGCGTGGACCTCAGGGTTCCACATGGTCAGGACATTGGTTCTTTTTCCTCCATTAGATATCCTTGTTGCATGTTTGTGTGGGTGGGGTTGTTCCTTGTGTAGTAGAATTCCAACTCTTATTCTAGTTCAAGAGGACTATCTTTTATGTATATGTATTGGATTGTATATAAGTTGTATCTCTTATTGTAATCAAATGTGTCCTTCCTGCATGTACTCGGGGAAGCATTTTTCCAAATGTTGTAATGTTGTAATAGATATTGATGAACTCTCTTGTAATGGATATTGTTAAGTGGTGTGTTTTTCATAGGTTATTTATTTAGAAATGATCTTTAGTGATGTTTATTTGATGAAATGCTATGGAAATACATAATGTCGAATTATATAATGTGGTGATTTATTTTTTTATTTTTTTTCGATTAATCATGTTATCATAGTAGTTAATGAAATGATTCTAGTTATCTTGGTTGATAGTTATGTGAGTAGCGTGTTCATGGAACCTTAGAGAACCTAGGATTATATTACATGTTATGCTATTTTATGTATTACACTATTATTTCTTTCGAAAACAAATCGTTCCATTATTGTGCCATAGTTAATTTTGTACTCTGGGGTTCCTTGGCGGGGTGTTACATTTGACATATGCATTCACCACTTTAACACCACTTGCAACACCAACAATCAATTATATTGCACTCACTCTTCTACATTCTATTTTATGCACTCTACCCCTTAGGGGAAAAAAGTATGCTTCATCTAACTGCACCAACTAATAACACTAGTACTTGCTCCCCCATGAGAGGTAGCCTTTAATGTCAATCCAAGACCAATAATGTATCTTGAATTATCACCTAGACATATGTGCCAACTTATGCATCTATTAAAAAGGAGGGGACATAACCTCTAACTTCTGCTAGAGATACTCCAAAGTATCTTTTGGAAGTGTCTTTGTAAATATATCTACAACTTGATCCTTAGTAGGAAAATACTATAGCTTCACCTCATTCTCTGCAACCTTCTCTTTTAACAAGTGATACCGAATTGAGATATGTTATTTTATTGAATGCATTATTGGGTTCTTTGAAATATTGAAAGCACATATATTATCGCATGACATAGCAATAGAGTCATCATATGATACTTTTATATTCTTTAATGTTTCCTTCATCCAAACAACCTGTGTGTAGCATGATGTTACTACAATATGCTCTCCCTTTGCAACAAATAATGACATTGGATCTTGCTTCTTACTCAACCAAGAAAATAATCTAATTCTAATCACTGATACATTTTGAACCATTTTTCGATGACATCCTGTCGGAATTTCGACGGCTGTTTGTTGCTATTTTTGCGTTGGAATTTTGACGACATTTGAAATGTCAAAATTTTGGCCCGACATCCGATATAACCTTCCCATTCTACATATGTGTATACACTCAAGGAGATATTTGTATCCCTAAGATACCAAAACTATAGTTTAGAGTGCCATTCAAGTATCTAAATATCCTCTTCACAACTGCAACATGAGATTCTCTAGGACCTTTTTGAAACCTAGTACAAGACAAACTACATGCATGATATCTAGTCTAGTAGCAGTTAGATACATTAGTCAACCAATCATTGATCTATAATTTCTCTAATCATTCTTAGGGGATTCATAATTTTTTCTCAACTTACAACCAATAACCATATGACTACATACATATTTAGAATCCTCAATTTTAATCTTCTTTAACATTTCCTTAACATATTTTGATTGTGAAATGAAAATGCCTTTTTTTGATTGACTAATTTGTAATCCAATGAATAAATTCATCTCCACACACATTGACATCTCAAACTCCTTTTACATCTCATCTGAAAACATTTTTCACATAGCTTCATTTCCTCCAGATATAATTTCGTCCACATACACTACCATAGTCAATATTTGTTCTCCTTCAACCTTGAAGTAAATATTGCTATCTACAATACCTTTATTAAATCCTTACTGTATAAAATACTTATCTAGCCTTTCATACCAAGCTCTAGGAGCTTGTCTGAGTCCATACAATTCCATTTTCAATTTGTAGACCATATCAACATCATCTGATAACTAAAATCTTTCTGGTTGTTCAATGTATACCTCTTCTTCTAACTCACCATTCAAGAATACAGATTTCACATTCGTCTAATAAGCTTTGAAATATTTATGTGCTATAAAGGACAAAAAAATTCTAATAACTTTCATCCTTTCCACCAGAGCAAATGTAAAAAACTTTATTCCTTCTACTTGTGAGTATCCCTTACACACAAGTCTAACCTTGTTTTTGATAACCTTTCCATCCTCATTCAATTTCTTCCTAAAAAACAATTCAATTTCTATCACATTCTTTTTTGTATGTATTTTGACCAATTCCCAAGTCTAGTTCTTCTCAATTTGTTCCAATTCTTCTTTCATATCCTTGATCCAATTCTCATATTTGCATGTCTCGGTCCCTATTTTAGGTTCCACCACTAAAAGTAAATAAAAAATTACTTGTTCCTCTATCAGAGCTTCTTTCTTCCTCATCAAAAAACCTTTTCTCTTATCTCCAATCTATTGGCAACTTCAAATTTTCAAATTTCAAGTTTCCATATTAAAAAATTTTCCTTTGCACACTCAAAAGTGCACCTGCAAAATCTTCCCAAGTAACCTACTTTGGACAGCCACAATTTGAAGCCTGTTGATTTTCTTCACATTAATGTACTCCCTGGTTTGATTTCAAAGCCCCATGATCATATTTTCTATTTTTACTAGGCCAAAAGCAAATACATTTTGCTCTATTTTGCACCTAAATTTTCTGACAATGTTTCAAGGAGGTCAAGTTTGACCTTTAATATCTTGTGATGAATGATGATTCAAGAAAATCCCTCCTACACACATACTTATTGTACCTAGATGAGCTTATGTTTTCAGTGGCAACCCCCCAAAATTTGTTTTGATATTTTTTCAAAGTGGTGACTTTGAGAGCCCTGATTGGTTTCTGACAGGTGAAATTGCAGAAAAGTCCAAGTAGATAGCTTTGGTATTTAATATCTTTCACCTCAAGAAGATTTTTTGCAGGCCATTTGTTGCAATGAATTCTTGGGTCAAATGGTAACATGTCTACTCAGTTTCAGGATCTCAGGATAAGTTTTGATGGGTTAACTAATCCTTTTCTGATCGCAACATGGCCAAAAATGGTGTCCCGAAAAGTTTCAAATTTTCAAAATCTAAGGACAACTAATTTCCTTTTTTGGTCTAAAACCTCTACATCTCCATTTTCATCAAGATCGGAGGTCATTTGATACATTATTTTAACGTACTTCTGTTGTGGCAAACACATCCCTGGGACCAGTTTACAAAGGAGGTACCTAAGTTTTAAGGGCTGGGAAAATTTTGAGGAAATGGGTTTTCTCTAAATATTTGACTATGGCCGCACGCAAAAAATCTCGGCTCTAGGTGTCACAACCCTCTTTCTAGAACATTTGAAACAAAACTCTTGTTAAGTTGGTTTGATAGTAATTATTGTATTATTTTATTAATATGGAATTAAAACTTAATGAAAAATAAATTTAAAGTTTATAAATTAAATTATTAAGAAAATCAAATAATTATCTTGAAAAAATACAATAAAATAAATAAATAAAACTTATGATACAAAGTTTGATTTTAGAAATAAACATCTTTTATCAAACAATAAATGAATTTTGTTTTATTTAAAAAAAAAGTTTCCATATTCTCTACTTAACTTTCAATTTTTCTTTCAAGACAACACTTCAGTTAACTCCACTCATTTTGGAATTTAAATCTTTCCAATATCAATTAATTGCTCTTCTTTTCAAAAACTTCATTTTTATAGCTAAATGTAAAGAGGGAAACATCATGCACACAATTATCCATCCTTTTATATTAAAAATTCATTATTATCCTCTCATGAGTTATAATGGAAACTTTCCTCTTCGCTTATTCGATCTTGATCGCTGATTTTTTCCATTAAATCTCGATTGTCGAACCAACATATATTGCCTATAAATATGGACCTTCAACGTCTTTCAAAGGAGGTAGGAAATACAAGATCCTTAGTAGTCGTTAGTTTTTCATCTTTAATTTTGTTTTCTTTGCGTGCAATTTTAAGAGTAGTTTTAAAGAATAGAAGAAAGAGCTACCTTTCATTATTGTAGAAAAGATGAATGAAGATTTGGAAGGGTGAAGTGTGGGATTCAACAAAGAAGGATTTGATTGCATAGCATTATAGGTAGGCTTCCATTTTTCCACATCTCTATTTAAAATATTATTTAGGAAATAACCATTTAGATTTATTCTCTTAATATTTTTCTAATGGAAAATATATTTCTCAAAATAGTTAATTCAACTTTAATTATTTACCCTTTCATTATTGTTCTTTTATGAAATTTTATTGGAAAATATTTTGAGAACTGTAATCTAAATTGATTTATTTAACTTACAAAATACTAAAAAATTCTTTAACCCAATTCTCTCTACAATGATATTTTGATTTGAATGTAAAATTTGTGTCAAAATTTAATTTGATCTGACTTTTTTTATGATAAATAAGAAAATTCTTTTTATGTAACTGTTACCCAATTTTCACCTACGGGCTCAATCAGGCAGGGTAACCTATGTTTTCGAGTGTTCATGAAGGCCAACTAGAGGAACATCTCTATCTGGGTTACATATTTTCTAACTTGTTTGCTTCTTGTGTAGTTGCAGGGGAGATTATGTTTTAAGATTCCGCATGTGGATTAAATGTGGCTCCCACAAGGGTTGAGCTCAACGTCCAGGTATTCAGTTTTGGGTGGGTCTTCATCTTGTTTTCGCCTTGTTTTTCCCCTTTCGTTTTGTTTTCCTTGGCCCCTTTTCCTTTTTTTCTGTCGGAGGTGGAGTCGGACCAAAACCAAACATTGGAACTTTTCAAAAAGTTCCAGTTTTTATTTTTGTTCCAGTTCTAGTTTCGTTTTCTTTTTTGACCTTGCATTTGACTATGGGGTGGTTTTTCTCTTTGTTTATTTCTTCTTGCCTTTTTTCCTCGTTTTTGTTGTTGTGTTTTGGCGGACCCGGGATCGGGACTGAAACTGAACTTGGAACTTTTCCAAAAGTTCCAGTTCCTATTTTTGTTCTGGTTCCACCTCTGTTGTGTTCCACCCGGGATCGGTTTTCGTTTCGATCCCGTTTATGTTTTGACGTCCTTTGTTCTTTGTTTTTGTGTGCCTCAGGTTTTCTTTTCCTTAGGCACTTTCTTCGTTTTGACAGACTCGGGATTGAAATTGAAACCGAACTTGGAACTTTTCCAAAAGTTCCAATTTTTGTTTCTGTTCCAGTTCCGATCTCGATTCCGCCCTTCTTTTCTTTGCTTTTCCCTGTTCCGACTCCGGTCCCATTTTGGTTTTCACCCTGGCTCTTACTTCACCAGAGGGTTCAAGCTCAACAAACAGTAAAGGGCTCGCTAAGAAGTCTCGCCGAAGGGTTTTGCTTTCGACGTGAGGTCTTGCCGACCCAAGTGAGGTCTCGCCGAAACAGGATGTCTTCGGTATAAAGTCTTGCCAAAAGGCTGAAGTCTCGATGACAAGGGATAGCAAAGGGGTAAGTCTCACCGATAGGGTGATCTCTTACCGACATGAAAGGTGGTCTCGGAGAAGGAAGTGAACTCGGTGAAAGGTCTCGCTGAAAAGTGGTGGTCTCCCCGACAAGAAAGGAAGTGGCATCGGTATAATATTAAGGGCTCGATGAAAAATCTTGCTGAAAAAAGAGGGTCTTGCCGATAGTAATCAACTTTCCTGACCATAGTCTGGGCGATGACGAGGGAAAGATCAGTATGAGTTTTGCATTCGATATAGGGTCTCGCCGACTGTCGCATGTCATGCTGATAGCAGCTATGAGGTGTACTCGCATCGGGGAGACACGATTAGTGTCTCACCGACATGCGATTCTGATGAAGCAACCTTTGACCGTCGGGAATCTGCGTGGCATGAGCTAGACTAATCTGAGGGAACTAAAGGTGAACCATCAACTGTTTGACTATTTGACTCCCCCTATGAACAAGACCAACAAAGCACACCGACATGGACCTTTCCTAAAATCAAAGGCGATGGGGCAGGAAAGGATCAATGGTGTCGATATCTAAATGGAAAGTTTGAAGTTGTTTGCAAGGGAAGTTAATGTACAAAAATATTTTGAGCAGGTAGAAGGCCGAATGGAAGAGGCCGCGAGTCATAATAACAACTAGGATGCCGGCTATTAAAGGTGGGTTGACATTAATGACCATGTTGCAGAGCATTCAAAGGAGCTCTGATGAAGCTCTCGAGGTTGGACACGAAGGCTTGGAGTTAATGCGGTCATTATAAAAATTTGGAGGCCATGCCTAGGAGCAAGCTTTCACCAACACGAGCAGGCTATGTGCATTGAATGCCTCATTAACTTCTTTCCAAAATGCTTCTAGGGCCGACGTGTCCAGGCACCGACTCATTTTGTGAACCCTAGGGCAGGGGCCAACACACTTTTGTATATAAGGCATTTTTTACTCTTTGTAAAGGAGTTCTCCTGATGTTTTTCTAAAGTCTGACTTTTTGCAGCTCTCTCTCAGATTAGCAAACTTTTGTGACTCAACTTGGAGCATGTTATATAAAATCTACCTTGGTTACCATTGATGGTTCATTTTTTCCTTCTGATTCTTGTGAAGTATTCTACATTTTTTAAGTGATTCGTTGAGCTATTTAGTGAAATATTTCTTTTCCTTATAGCTTTTGTTTCATGTTAGCATGCCTTTCTTTGTAAAAGTAGTATCATGTAGGTTACAAACTATGTTTACTCAAATTTTCACATGCACTTTTAATTTGTGAGAATCTTCTTTTCCTTCTTGAGAGTATGTGCATGTCAAACCTGTTTGTATGTGTAATCTACAAAATCTAGTTGTGCAGTCCCATGTCCATCACCAGTATTCAAGTGTAACCTAAGTATCCCATTGCTCTTCTCAGTTTGGTGTATCATCATAGGGTTTAGTTTTATTTTTATGCATTCCTTCTCCCTTTTCCTTTACAAAACCAATAGTCTAGGTGATAACACAAAGGAAGCCGGCCTTCTCCTGAGGTTCATTTCAACTTTAGGTGACCCATAGCCTTGAAATGATCCCATGTTTCTCTAGAAAGCTCAGTTTTATAACTTTGCATAGGGTGCATTTCTAGGAGATAATAGTTTTGGCACACCCGGTGGGACTATTCAAATCAGAATAGTTTGAAAATTACATGTCTATTATTGGTTTTTGATATGCAACAAGTAAGATTCGGGCGTTTTGGAGGTTAATATCAGCATATCATGGTGACTCCGTGTACCAGTGCATCATTGAGGAATTCAAAATATATTGAGAAATCTAGTGTTTTTCTCAACAATACAAGCCTTTGGAGGCAGCGCAAATAGCACCATGGTGACTCCAATTTAATATCAGCTAGTTTCAGTAGCCCAGGTACCTACAGTTAAGGAGGTTTGCTATCTAGACTTGCTTATGCTTCATATTTTACCTTGCAATGTCTAGTTATCAACAATATGGTGGTTATTCTTCTCCATTTCATGAAAATTTAAGTTTTGGGTCTCCAAACAGCCTTTCTGCTTATTGCAATCAGAATTATCAGCAATCATATCATGCTTTCCACCCTCTCACCCCTACTTAATTCCCCTCACAGCATATTAATTCCACTTTGAGGCTACCTTGTAGCCTCCCGAGTCAGTCCCAAAATTCTAACAATGCGGATACCGAGTTGGGTAGCATCAAGGAGATTTTGTTGCATTTTCAAAGGCAGATGTTAGACATAGAAATGGAAAATGAATATAATATGCAGCAAGAGGATCTTTCCTTTCAAGCTCACATTCGTCAGCAGGAGTTGGAAGCACATATATATGAGAAGGAATTGTTGGTTAGACAAGTTGCAACTAAGGATGAACAGATGAAACACTTGCTTGCACAAGCTCATAGGATAGAACCCCAACTACCTGTGAAGGAGGGGACCTTAAAGTACAAAATTCCAAGTTTTAGATAGGGTGAATCCAGCTTGGACAACTATAATGAAATTTCTAAGTTGGAGGAGCATGTGTTTTCCATTCCAAGCTTCAAGAAAATTGCTTCTTCTCAAAGCTCAAAACTGACTAAGGATCTTCCTCAAGTGGAAGGCACTTGGGAGGTTGCAGTTTCAGAACAGCTAGAAGACATCAAGCAATTTGGGCAGTTGTCGATTGATGACAGTCAGCAAGACAATGGAGCATTAGACTTGGAAGAAAATCCTAAAACTGAACCATATACTTTTCTTCAAGAGAGCATGTAGGTTCCTGATTTACCAGTTGATTTGGAACAAATAGAGAATATTGCTGACTTGTTCGATGAACTTCCTCAATTTTTTGATGAAGATGAAGATCTCACATGCATGGTAGCATCTATGCCTTGTATGGAGCAATTAAATGATAAAACTCATCTAGACTTAATGCAAAATTATGAGTTAGATGATACCATAGAGGATTTTTGTTCTAACATAGATGATGAGCTAGTATCATATGAAAGGGAAGCATGTGATCAACCCATTCAAGTTAGTGAGACTATTGAAAAGGTTGTAGAAGATAATGCCTTGTGGCCTATGAACTTATTTGATGAGTTGCCCCACTTTGTTGAGGAGGAGGTGTATTCTATCATGAACGAAGAGCATAAGGAACAACAGTTCAAAGATTTTCTTTCAGTTATCCAACAGGGATATCAGCTCCTTAGTCAAGAAGATCCAACCATAAAAAAATTAATGGTTTCTTTTCAGAGACTGTTATATATGATGCAAAGAAGTAGGACTCCTTTTTCATTGCAGAGTTGAAAGAAAGAACAACCGATCCTCCTATAGACAATAATGGTCGAATCTTTCAAGAAGTTCAAACTGTAGTAGCTAATGAACAACTTGTATATTACCTCGAATCAACATCTTTTCAAGGAAAAGATGAAGTCTTTAGAGACCAACAATAGGCCCAAAGGAAAGTTCAAGCTTTTCCCTTACCAGAGGCTATCCAATTAGGTACTTAGACCAGATGGATTCCAATGAGGCACCCATATATGAAGGTACAGCAAAAGAAGATATCCAAGATGCACTGACAGCCAAACAAGAGTATGTTCAGTTTACTTATCCTCCTCTAATTGACAATACATATGAATTATTTAGTGAGGTAAGTGAACTTTTTCACCTCTTTCAAGAAGTAGTACATCATCTTGTTAAGTATCTTCTTGTGTCCCATTTTTACTCAGCTATCCTTAAACATGCCAGTTATTGCATATTAAGAAGAATGGGCAGTTATTTCAGTCATCCTGTGAATGGTTTTGTTTGACCAGTTTCTTACTAGTTAGTATAGAGTAGGTTTAGATGTAGTTTTCATTCCCTAAGTGCTGTCCCAACATAGTAAATAGTTTCACTTCAGTTTTTTCCTATTTTCAATAAGTTTCCAGGTGTCCTGACCTACTTTAATGAGTTACTGTAAATGAGTTACAACCATGTGCAAGGTTGCTCCATGTCTATTTCTGAGTTTTCCCAATGACTCCATGCCCAATGGATAGGCCTAGGCTACTGGTTTGCATGTTTAGCAAGCAAACATCCAGCTGAGGTCGCTAGAAATGTTACCTAATTTTCACCTACGGGCTCAATCAGGTAGGGTAACCTATGTTTTCGTGTGTTCATGAAGGCCAACTAGAGGAACATTTCTATCTGTGTTACATATTTTCTACCTTGTTTGCTTCTTGTGTAGCTACAAGGGAGATAATGTTTTAAGATTCGACATGTGGATTAAATGTGGCTCCCATAAGGGTTGAGCCTAGTGTGCAGGTATTCAGTTTTGGGTGGGTCTCCATCTTGTTTTCACCTTGTTTTTCCCCTTTTCATTTTGTTTTCCTTGGCCCCTTTTCCTTTTGTTCTGTCGGAGGCAGAGTCAGACCGAAACCAAACATTGGAACTTTTCAAAAAGTTCCAGTTTCCGTTTTGTTCTGGTTCTGGTTCTGGTTCCACACTTATCTACGTTTCATTTTCTTTTTTGACCTTGTGTTTGACCGTGGGGTGGTTTTTCCCTTTGTTTCTTTCTTCTTTCCTTTTTTCTTTGTTTTTGTTGTTGTGTTTTGGCGGACCCAGGATCAGGACTGAAACTGAACTTGGAACTTTTCCAAAAGTTCCAGTTTCTGTTTCTATTTTGGTTCCGCCTCCGCTATGTTCCACCTGAGATTGGTTTTCATTCTGATCCCGTTTATGTTTTGATGTCCTTTAGTCTTTGTTTTTCTATGCCTCAGGTTTTCTTTTCCTTAGGAACTTTCTTCCTTTTTCCAGACTCGGGATCGGAACTGAAACCAAAATTAGAACTTTTCAAAAAGTTCTAGTTTCGGTTTCTGTTTCTATTTTGGTTCCGATCCCGGTTCTACCCTTTTTTTCTTTGCTTTTTTCACTACTGGTGGTCGGGGGATGTCTCCTCCTCTTTGATCTTCCTTGTGTTTTTCTCTCTGCCTTCTTGCTTTAAGTTGCCGGGGGCGGGATCAGAACGAAATCTGAACTTGAAACTTAAAAAAAGTTTCAGGTCCCGATTTGGTTCCAGTTTCGGTTCCGACCCCTATCTGGTTTTCCCCGTTCTGACTCTGGTCCCATTTTGGTTTTCATCCTAGGTTCAAGCTCGGGAAACAGTAAAGGGCTCACCAAGAAGTCTCGCCGAAGGGTTTTTCTTTCGGCATGAGGTCTTTCTGACCCAGGTGAGGTCTCACCGAAATGGGATGTCTTCGGTATAATGGGGGGATTTGGTATAATGCCTTGCCAAAAGGCTGAAGTCTCGGTGACAAGGACTAGCAAAGGTGTAAGTCACACTGACAGGGTGATCTCTTACCGACATGAAAGGCAGTCTTGACAAAGGAAGCAAACTCAGCGAAAGGTCTCACCAAAAAGTGGTGGTCTCCTCGACAACAAAGGAAGTGGCATCGGTATAATATTAAGGGCTCGATGAAAGCTCTTGCTGACAAAAGAGGGTCTTTCCGATAGTGATCAACTTGCCATGGAAAGGGAGATTGGTAGGACTCTTAGCATTTGTTATGATCTCCTGCCGACTGAAGATCTCTTGCCGACCCGATGTGTCTCTGATGATAGTCTGGGCAATGACGAGAGAAAGATCGGTATGACTTTTGCATTTGATATAGGGTCTCACCGACTGTCACGTGTCATGGCAATAGTTTCTATGAGGTGTACTTGCATCGGGGAGACACAATTAGTGTCTCACCGACATGTGATTCTAATGAATGAACCTTTGATCATTGGGAATCTGCTTGGCATGAGCTCGACCAATCTGAGGGAACTAAAGGAAAACCATTAGTCATTTGACTGTTTGACTCCCTCTATGAATGAGACTAACAGAGCACACTAACATGGACCTTTCCTAAAATCAAAGGCGATGGGCAGGAATGGATCAATGGTGTCGATATCTCAATGGAAAGTTTGAAGTTGTTTGCAAGGGAAGTTAATCTACAGAAAGATTTTGAGCAGGTAGAAGGCTGAATAGAAGAGGCTACGAGTCACAATAACAACTGGGACATCGGCTAGTAAAGGTGGGTCGACATTAATGACCATGCCACAGAGCATTCAAAGCAGCTCTGATGAAGCTCTCGAGGTTGGACACGAAGGCTTGGAGTTAATGCGGTCATTATAAAAATCTGGAGGCCATTCCTAGGAGCGAGCTTTCACCAACACGAGCAGGCTATGCACATTGAATGCCTCATTAGCTTCTTTCCAAAATGCTTCTAGGGCTGACGTGTCCAGGCACCGACTCATTTTGTGAACCCTAGGGCAGGGGCCGAAACACTTTTGTATATAAGGCATTTTTGCCTCTTTGTAAAGGAGTTCTGATGTTTTTTTGAAGTCTATGACTTTTTGCAGTCCTCTCAAAGATTAGCAAACTTCGGTAACTCAACTTGGACCATGTTATATAAAATCTACCCTGGTTACAATTGATGGTTCATTTTTTCCTTCTGATTCTTGTGAAGTATTGTGCATTTTTTAAGTGATTCATTGAGCTACTTAGTGAAATATTTCTTTTCCTTATAGCTTGTGTTTCATGTTAGCATGCCTTTCTTTGCAAAAGTAGTATCATGTAGGTTACAAACTATGTTTACTCAATTTTGCACATGCGATTTTAATTTGTGAGAATATGCTTTTCCTTCTTAAAAGTATGTGCATGTCAAACCTATTTGTATGCATAATCTACATAATCTAGTTGTGCAGTCCCATGTCCATCATCAGTATTCAAGTGTAACCTAAGTATCCCATTGCTCTTCTCAGTTTGGTGTATCACCATAGAGGTTAGTTTTATTTTTATGCATTCCTTCTCCATTTCCTTTACAAAACCAATAGTCTAGGTGATAACACAAAGGAAGCCAACCTTCTCCGGAGGTTCATTTCAACTTTAGGTGACCCATAGCCTTGAAATGATCCCATGTTTCTCTAGAAAGCTCAGTTTTATAATTTTGCATAGGGTGCATTTCTAGGAGATAACAGTAAGAAAAACAAAAAAAGAAATTCATTCTTGTTTGGCTAAATCATTATTTACATTAACTTATCATATTTTACTTAAAAAAATTATATCAAATTTTATTTAAAATTTATATTAGAGTTTGTATTAAAATTTATATTAGACTTGTATTTACGATTTATAATAAAAAAACACTTTAAATACTATTTTAAATTTATTTTATACGTTATTTCAAACTTATTTTGATACGTTATTTATTTTAAATCTTATTTAAACTATATAAAAGAAAACATTAATTAAACAACGAATTTTTTGCATAGGCCACAATATTTTATTTAGATTTTATATATTAAACAATTAAATGTTCTTGTTATTTATTTTAAATAAAATTTCCAATATATAATAACAACGCTATGTAAAAAGGATAATAAATAAATTTGTTGAATAAACAAAGGAGTATTTTAAAATAATGAATTAATATTTTTGGGGAATTATAATTTCTTTTAATAAAATTTTACTGAGTATATATATTATTGAAATAATTTGAATTCATAATAATCAAATAACGGGTCATAAGTGTACAATTAATGAAACTTGATAAATATAGTTATGTTCTAAATAAATATACTGTGGAAATAATCATTAGAAATTTAGATAACCATAATTTTCTTCAAAATTGGAACTTAATCAATTTTTTTAGATTTGCTTCCAGAAATCTAGTTTATTAGTGAATAGGAAATAACTATTTAAGTGTAAAGATCATGGACTTAGATTTAGTAACAAATCAAGAACTCCCTACTTTTCACCATTAAATATGAGTTTTACTTATGATTAAAACATACTATTTGCAAGAACTTAAAATAGAAATATATATGTAGAATTTATTATTATTATAAATCTAAAATTGTGAAATAAAGAAAAAAATATTATTTTAAGTATTTATTATTTATGTAATTTAGTGAAGAATGAATTGAGGAGATTTTAAGTATTTTTGACAGTCTTAAATTAATTTAAATGATTACCTTCTAACATAAAAATCTTTAATAAATTAGATATTTCTAGAACTTGATTTTTGTTTAGAAGTTCTAAAATAATTTTATTTGAAGTTCCAAAATTATACAAAAAAAAATTAGAAAAAAAAAAACAATAAATCATTAAGCTTGATTGTTATGACTTGATTTCCTTTTCTTATTGATAGTTGAACTATTACTAAATTAAAAATCTCTTGATTTGTTTATTTAATTACAAAATTTTAGATTATTAGTTTAATAAATAATCTTGTTTTTTAAAAACAATTTAAAGTTTTCAAAAAGATTATATTTTAATATTTGATTATTTTGATTTTATTCATGGGACTATTAAATACATAATTATTCATTTGAGTTTAATAAGATAACTTAATTACATTTATTTATTATCAAACATAACACTATTCAAAGAGTGTTAGTTAAAATATGAAAGCAATTGATAAAAATAAATAAAAAATCCATATTTTGCAAACGTAATTATTTTAAATTATGCCTAATTATTGTTGCCTTAATTGATTTATTTCAAAGTAATTAGTATTAGATTGAATACATCTTGAAAGAATTTTTTATTTTTTTTCAAAGAAGAATTTTAATTTATTTAGATACTTAGAAATGATTTAATTTATGTAATTTTGTAAAAAGAAAATTAATGGTCAAAGTAGAAGTGTTAGTTTAAGTTGTTATTGCAAAGATAATAAGTATTAGTTAGAAAATATCCCAAAAAGTAAAATAGAAGTTAAAAACTATTTATATTATAAATAACCTACAAGGTAATTAAGATTAGTTTATTTAGTAATTAGTATGAAAATATTTTAAGAAATTAGTATAATCCATTTTGAAAGGAAAATCAATTAAACCATCAATTTGTTGCAAACTAGTTAGGAGTTATTTTTCAAGTATTAAAATATCTAAAGAGTGTTTATAATTTATTAATATCACTAAAGTAAGCAACAACTAGAGTGAGACTAAATTATTTTAAGATTAAAAACAAAATGGTTAATATACTAAAAGAAACTAGTGGTTCTCTGTGATAATTTAATAAGGTTATTGCCAAGAGATTTCAATATATAGTGTTTTTAAAAAGAAATAGAAACAAAGGATCTATATTGCAAAATGGGCTTCAAGAAAAATAAAATAATTTATCAAAGAAATTGGAACTTAGTCAAATCTCCTATTAGCTAAATTTACATATTTATATAGAGGATAATTGACGTATGTAAGCTTAATAATAGCTATTGTTACTCTTCTAGGATTTAATTCAAGAAAAGAAATGTGGTAATATAAACCTTATGCTTGAATGAACTTCATGGAAAGATTTAAAGCTTATTTAAAAAAAATAGATCACATTTATAACTTCTTGCTCATCATAATCTACTCATAGGATTCTATACTTTCCTTGTTGCATATTGAGTTTTTAGTTAGTTATGGGTTTGAATATGTATTTAATCTGTGGTTGATTGTGCATCTAGTTTATGATGTTGTAAGGCCCTACCTTGTGTGTGACTCATTCTACTCCATATTCTTATGTGCATTCCTATAACAAAACTGTTAAACAGATTCAAGGTGATAAGTAAAGTGACTATGTGTTGTCATTTATTAGTTCTAGTTGGTATCATGTGGTTATTGTTACTTCCTAGATGCAATAATTAACCCTATTTAAACATTTAGTATGCTATCATAGTAAACAATTCTTGAACTCATTAAATTGCTTCCTTGAAAATAACTCATTAAGTTTCTTTTAAATTGAGTCACTATTTGTCATTGTTTAACTCTATGGAAAGTGGAGGATGCATTTTGGATTGATGTATGTAGTTTCATATTTAAAAATAAGAAGTATGATAATAGTTTGATGCTACCCTGTTCTCCAACTAGGGTTTAACCCAATTGTTTAGATATTTTCTTAACAACAATAATATTGTGGATATCTTCAACTATGTTATGTAAGCCATGTAGGTTATATCACATTATAATGATTTTGTGTTTTGTATAAGCCATATCATCTTTGCCACTTATTACTCCAGCTTGCCAATACTATGAAAAATATTAATATTGAGTATGTGTAACATAATTCATATTATATATATTTCTTTAATGTAAGCTATTTCATTACTTATTGTAATACAATAGATTATTTAAAAATCCTAGCAAGTTCCTTTTGGGATATCAATTAATTTCAAGGTTATCATAATTAGCATATCCAATATATACAATGTATATTATAATATATCTCATTTTGGTTTATAGTTAATTATACTTGGACATCTACTCAATTTTTGAGTAGTGGCAGTATTCAAAATGGTCAAGTGAGATTAGTTTTACAGTAACTATTTCTTAATCAGGTCATGTACCTCCATAAAGAAATAAGCCCATTGATTTTTCATTCATTATGCAAGATTCAAAGCCCTCATTGTTGAATTAAACAAATTGATAAAATCAAACACCTTAGAAAAAGCTTCCATATTATTTTATATTTATATTTGTGGCAATGAATTCTTGGATTCATAATTAAATAATACAATATAAACTCCATAGCTCTGGTATGTGCAAGTTACATTACAAAGAGTAAGAGAACTTAAATGTTATATAAGTTATGTTAGATAATTAGATGGTGTAAAAGATTGCGAATTTTTTTTTATAAGAGTCAAAGAGTTATCATGTATTACCGATAACAAAAAATAAACTCATATCATCCTTCAGGAAATGGAAATGATTGAGGCATGCTACTATAAATGCTCATACAACTAAATAGGTAGAGGAATTAATGGAAAACAATATAGTTGTCGCTTGTCTGGCTTTATCAACTAGAATTTCCATCAATGAAGCAACAAAAATAAGTGCATTATAATGAGCCATCTATCGTATTTACTAAAATCTCTACCACCACGTTAAGTCTACAAGAATTTTCTGGTCGATGGGATGGGAAACATAAATTGGGTATAAATAGTATTGGACCACAGGATTTATGGGAGGCATGTAGAGCCTACCAAAAGGAGGCTACCTGAGAAAAACAATTAAATTCTCACTAGATGACCAAGTTGAGGGATGATGTAACCACTATGAGGAGGAGGAGAGACGTGTGTTAGGAGTCACTGGACTGAATTAGAGAGCAGCAGCAGTGCAAGGCGTACATAGTTTTAGGGAGACTTTATTTGTATATGATCTGTCTTCTTGTTTTTGGGGGAAGGGCCTAAAAAAGCATTCATTCCACTAGGAGGGAGCAACGGAAATGATTTGATTAAGTTCTCATTATGGCTGTTTATTGGGTTGTGCATTGCTTGATTGAATCTAGAGGGTTAATATATTAAAGCGGAGGAGGTCGAGCTGAGGGATGAATAATTGGCATATGGATTTGAGTGGTTCGTGCTCTTCAAATCTTCCAATACCAAATGAGGATTGACATTATCATGTACGTTCTATATATCTACTTCATCTCTGCAATTTACTTCATGTTTTCTAAGGCCTTTTAGAAGAATTGTATTTGAAGATCTCCTGCAATGAACACATCTTCGAGACAACATTTCTTTGAAGTATTATGTTAAACAATTTTAGTGTCATGTCCATGCTTTCCTCTTTTTGCATACTTGTCTACCATAGATGCATTGCCCTATAGATGAATCTTCATACCCTATCTCAAAGCTTCCATGCTAGCTTGGATAGTGAGGCTCATAAAAGTTGAAGGGTTTGTCTTTATACCTGTAAACGCATTTGAATGAATGTTTATGGATCCTATCATTAAACCCATTTCTTGTGCTTATCATGCAACTAATGTTCCATGAAACCACAATTCCTTGAGGGATTATGCCCA
Organism: Sequoia sempervirens; assembly: GCA_007258455.2. Taxonomy (NCBI): domain Eukaryota; kingdom Viridiplantae; phylum Streptophyta; class Pinopsida; order Cupressales; family Cupressaceae; genus Sequoia; species Sequoia sempervirens. The sequence continues at coordinate 38,465,489 of VDFB02105785.1, read as the reverse complement.
ACAATTCACGTGCCTTGTTTATGCTTCCACATTTTATCGACCATATTCTGTCAAACAAATTCCTATGTGTTGTCTATTCTTCCGCATTCTGCATACATATCTACCAACGCATTCTATCAAATAGCTCCACACCCTGTGTTCAAAAGAAAAGAAAAGAAAAGAAAAAAATAAAACTCCCATTTTGGTGCAGGAAAAGAGGACGCTGAAGAAGTTGCAGAATTTGGCTTTACACCTGTAGTTTCATTTGCTCAAAATTTTTGAACCCTCTTCAATAAATCCATTTTGTGCATATCCAACAATCTTTATATTCTAGCGACCACATGTCTTTGAGGCATTTTGTCAAACAATTCATCTGCCTTATCAATGTGTCCACATTCTTCATACATATCTGCTAGGATAGTCAAAACTACAACACATTTGAAATCAGTATAATCATATGTTGTGATATTTATCTATCCTTACAAATTCCTATGTGTCTTATAAACACCTATACATCTTGTCGACACATTGCAAATTATGAGTTTTCATGTAAAATATATGTGATCAACTACATACCCCAAAAGATTATGAACCTTTGCATTTAAGCACATTTGGTCAAACACGAAAAAATTATAATCATTGGGATTTGGCATGCAACCAAACTTAGACATCTATTTTTCATGAGAAAAAGCCTTAGGAGCATGATCCCTTCGAGATATTTCTCAAATTAATTAAAAATGTATGTTATAAACTTGTTTCAGCCCAAGTTATGCCCCATGACATAGATTTGACCCTAGCCTTATCTTGTTACTAATTCACTTTATGTTAGTTTTGTGAAAGTGCAATAAGAGATCTAAAATTCTACTGAAATTAAACAATACAGTGATGCATGATTAATTAATTTTCTGAAATACCGATTTATCTAAAAAGAATAAATACCATTAATTTGTAAATAGATTCACGAATGACATAATGTACACTTGAGAGATTGATCATTTATGACTTATAAGTATAAGATCAATTTCATTATTTTAAGATTGGTCCCTAATCCTTGATAAATAGAGTTCGCAATGGTACATTTTCCTTGTCACATCAATGTCTTTCTAGAGGGATGATTATTAGTCCTTTTTTTTGTATTGAATTATTTGGTTAAACTATGTGTTAATATGATTGTGTTTAGATAGCATTTAAGTGATGGATTAAAATTCTTAATTGATCAATTCACATTAAATCAAGATAGTGGTAATTAGTATGATGAATTATTGTTGTGTACGATGACTTAATTATGAATATCACTTCAATGAATATCTCGGATGCATTGAAATGTGTGTGTAAATGTGTTGCTTCCATTGTAGCCCTTAATTGACTTAGTGTTCATTTTAATTCACCTAGAATTTCAAAAGTGTGTATAGTGACATTTAAGTTTGGGCTTGTGCACTATTTAATTATGAAGCTAGTTTCTTGGAAAGGGAAAACAATTCTCACAATGTTACATAGGTAAAACAATGTGAAAGTGCGATAAATATAATAAAGGTTTTTTTTAGAAAACCTAAGATATTATGGTAAAAAGGATGGAACTAGGGATTCTTCATGTAGCCTTTGGCATGAACAAGCATATATTTACTAAAATAAACCCCCCCCTATGTCATTAAATGGTATTGTAAAATTAAAATGCTTATCTATTTAACCTAGTTCACAATTCATACCTGGTATAATGCATTATGATTGGAACATATTTAATATTGGTTAGTCAGCACCCTTTTATATTGTGCTTCTATTATAAAAAGGAGTGGTAGGAAGGTTATCGAGGTGATATTTCAAAATCATCATGAGGCCTAGGTAATGTGTGGCTTAATCAATGGTGTCAAAGTTAATTAAGTATGCCTAGAACTTGTTCTTTGTGTTACAACTTTATATTTAGTTATGATCTAATTGATGGAAACAATAGTTTGTAAGACTAAGAATAATACTTAGATTATAAGAGTGATGAAATGAACCTTTAGTTGGTTGAGTAATCATAATATATGAAAGTAGGATGCAATTCATTCTTATTTTTTTTGTTTAAAACCCTTGGGGTAATTTTGTGTTGTTTTGGTTGTATTAAATATTTTTGTCACTAGGGTGTTACCTTGTGGCATTGTTCGTGTCAATATGGGTATTTATGTCTATGCTCAATATTCCTATAGTATATCCTTAATGAGTTCTTTGAACACTGGCTTCACCTAAGTGGGTGGCAGCCGACTGCGAAACTGTCTGGGGTAATGGACCCTAGAAAGGGTTGCGTACCCACTTCTTTTCTTTAGTGTATAATTAATGTGTTAGAGGCATAATATGAAGCTGAGTAGAGGATTGAGTTTAGAGTATGTCAGTGTTATTGTGTTATGAGTGTGATAGTGCTAGAGTCATCCTTGAACTTAAGGGTTACCCCTTTACTACCCAACCATGTGTGAGATGGTTGAAGTCCAATTGTCGAACTACGGTTCCTCTGCGAATTATATACGTAGGCAAGGCTGTCAGAGATGAGCCCCCGAGGAATTAGGTTTGGCCCCTAGGCTTGTTCTATTATTATTACTTAAAGAGAATATTGACATATATATATTCTATTTGTGTAACCTGTGATTTGAACTAAGTCTGTGATTATTGATAAGTTCATGGAACTAATCAAGCCTACCTTGGTGATGTGGATTTTCATGTCTCCATTTGATTCCCACCCTTGATTGTCTAAGAAATTTAGTATCTAACTAAAATATTATAGTTTATAATTGGTCAAGAGTTGTACACTCTCATGCAGTACACCTTTTGGTAGCAAACTTTGAGAGTTTTGTAAGTGTATGTGAACGAAATTTGAAATTTGTGTTTTTTCCTTAACTGTATTTTGGTAGAAATTTTTGGGCATTACATTTGGTATCAGAGCGCGGTTGCAGTGTTGGGATCTTTGATTAGTGTTATGGCCCTAGTGGTGTTTCTTGTGTGAATCTCCTTTGTGTGCTTATCTCCTTGTTGTGACTAATGTTTGAAATGGCCCTATGATGTCTTTTCTTCCCTTATTCTTTGGTAATTGTTGTTAGCTTTGATTGAGTATTAGGCACCTTGATGTGAATGACGTAAGGGATTTTGAAATAAATGATACTAGGTTTGTAAACTTTATGTGGGAAAATAATAGTGAAATAGTAATGCTTCTTAAAAGAATCATATATTGTATTCCCCAAAATTAGATAAAAATGAGTGGGTATGTGCAGGATCATGGTGCGCCAAAAAGTGGCAATATTATGAGGGTATGTGGCTGACGACTTTTTTTTCACCCAAAATTAATGAAACGAAAAGGGTTTTTAGAGGAGATTCTCAGATTTCCAAAAATATAAATTATGATTTAATTTGAATTTAATAAATAATTATTATTCATTTTCTATTAGAATTACGACTAAAGTCATGATCGATAGGCTGATTGAAAAACATCTATAACTTTCAAACGGTATCATATTTTTGAATCCAAAACATGCGTCACATTCTATGCTTCACATACTATAGGATTAAAAAATAAAAATTAAATTTCATGAAGTTTTGACCAAGTTAAGGTGGTCTGACGAGTTTTTATATTTTCTAAAAGTTGTAATAAAAATTCATAATTAATTATTTACTTGGAAAAAATTACAAAAAATATGCATCACATCTGGACATGAGTCCTCTACTTATATATAAAATATTACAAAAAATATTATCATTTTATTATGGTTAGGGTGTTGATAGACACCTACTTCTTATTTTTTCCTTGAAATTTAAGTACTCTGCATTGAAATTTCAAATTTTCACCAAATAGATTTTATTTATTTTTAAATAAACCTAGTATTTTAGAAACTACATTCAATTTTCTACAAATTCTATTCTTACATATTTTTGAAATAATATAGATAACTTATTCAAATATTTATGTCAAGTTGCCTAACACTGATTTTTCTGAATTTTTTGCCACTTAAGGGCCGGTTTTTTGCACAATGATCCTGCACATACCCGAGTGATTTGACCATGATTTTGTTATGAGCTCTTTGTTTATGTATTTGGGATTGATTTAAAAATGTAGTTCCCTTCTTGGGTGTGGATAAATAAAGTGTTTCCAAACAGTGCATGTTGTTTGGAAAGCAACTGAAAGTGTGTTTTGTGTAAAGTTATCTTGAAGAAAGGAAAGAAATATGGTTGATTGGATAAAATATTTTTTGTCCCAAAATTGTATTATTACCTTAGGATGTATGTGTGAACTTGTTTATGGAATCAATTAATATTGAGGTAAGAGGGAATAGTAAAATAATATGCTTAGTAAATAAATAATAATGGTCGTAAAGAAAAAAAAATACATTAGTAAACCTTGCATTGATAAATTTCAAATATAAGTTTTTCCTTCATTGTATGGTATGCCTAAAAAGTAAAATATCATGTGCATTGTTGTAGCCTTACATTAGCGAAACTTAGATTCCAATTCTCATTATTATTGATAGAAAATCATATAAATGTTAACTCATTTAAATGCATGGCCAAGTAAATTTTTAGTGAAAAGAATGTTGTGCTTGAGGTGCTAATAACCTGGACTATGCTTTCCTTATCATTTGAGAGTATTGGGTAGCCTTGTTTAAGAAAGATGTTTTATAGTGGTTGTGTATGTCAATGATAGAATACAATATTTTGCAGTTTATGTAAACCCTATGTGTAACCTTTGTGATGGCCTTCATGTGAGCTAGCTAGTTGTGAGTTTATGTAAATGTGTTAAGTGTGTACATGGCTTAATTAAATGAGATGTAATGTATTCCTTTGTGTTAGTCTTATTTGTATGTTAAATGTGTACCTCTAGTGTTTGGTTCCCTCCTTATGGGAGTGTGATGCCAACTAGTTTAAATAGGGGTTGAGAGGCACATGTTCTCCCATCGAGAAATTACACGCTCAGGGCATTGTCCCTAATCCTGATAAAGGATCTATGTCAAGTCGTTGTAATCCTCCCATGGATGTTGACCGTGGCCTACTCCCCCACATGTGAGAGCCACAATTGTTGGTTCATAGTGCAAACCTATTCCTTGATGTTATAACCCATGGGTAAAGGATGGAATTACATGGACCACCAAGGATTCATATTTATGTGGTCGAGAACCACCAGCTATTCATATTCATGTGGTCAGGGACCACAAGTGATTCATATATATATGTGGTCAGGGACCACCAGTTATTCATATTTATGTGGTTTGGGACAACCAATGATGCATACTTATGTGGTCAGGGACCAGCGGTTATTCATATTTATGTGGTTAGGGACCACCAGTTATTGCATGCTATATACTTATGTGGTTAGAGAACCACCATTCCCCTCCTCCCCTTAGGTGGCTTATCTAGTCACGTGGTGCTCGTAATGTGCAAATTTTATTGTCGAAATATGAATTATTTGTAGTTCTTGATTGATGTTTAATTTTATTATTCGCGAGCAATGTGGAATTCTACGTTTATTTTATTAGGCTATTTATCCATTTGAAGGTTTTGTAGTTGAATTTTCCTCAAGGACTTGTTTAATTTCATTTTTGAATTATGATCAGAATGTTGCAATGTAGCTACAATTGATCTTTATTTTGTTTCTCTCTTGAATTTATAGTTCCTCTTTGAGAGTTTTATTGAAACTTTGGTTTGTGACCTTATGTTACTCAATTTGAGGCTTTCTCCTTGTTTGAAAATTTATGGCATGTGTGGTGCAATGTGAAGTCTATAAACTGCCATATCCTGAGGGGTTCCCTGGCAGGTCGTATAGGGGAGTAGATGCACTGGGGAATTATTTTGAAAGGGGTTGTGAATGGGACTGGTATGGGACGGTCATTAATCCATTCTTCCCCTCATTCTATGATTGTTCTTATCTATATGGAGGAGTCCTTAGAGAAGGGCCTCAAGATCATCTTCTTGATTTGCTATGGTATCCAGGAATATCCATCCTTGTAAACCCCATTATGTGAGCCTTGTGTTGTATATGATGTGTTTGTATGAGGAGAGTCTCACCGAAATTGGGAAGAGCATCCTTGTTATTGTTGTGTGTACCCATGAAATTGCAAGTAAATGAGATGTGGCATATATGTGAACTATGTGAGAAAGTAAGTAACAAATAATGTAGATTTACTATTCTTGAGGCATGAGCTGACATTGGAACATAGATATCTCTTTTACATAATGAGTGATGTTTTTGGTGCAAGGAGATTTTGTGACCTGTATCAAATGATGTTAATTTGGTTGATATATTATTGTGAAACTTAGTTGAAGTTGATTACATTGTGATCAATAAATTTATGACTCCATGCATAGCTGGTAACATTGTTATATTGAGAGTGTACCAGGTAAATGTTCTATTGTGGAAATTTTGCTTCAATAATTTGGATGATAATGTGAACTTATAGTTGAATGTTTTGATTATTTCATCCAGAAAAAAAAAAGGTAAAGTAATTAGTATGATTAATAGAAATGTGTGTGTGCTTTATTGAGATTGTAGTCTAGAACCTTAGAAACTTCTTGTATGTATCTGTGCATTAATGTGATTCTTATTTATACTTGAGTAACTCTAGTTAAATTAAAATGTTGGTTAATGTAAGAGTTAAGTCAAAACTAGGTTGTATTGGGTTCTTCAATGGGATCAAGGTACTATGTGTATTACTCTTTCTTAGTTGTGTTAAGAGCGATATGGTGAAAGAAACCTACTATTATATAGTAGTTGTTTTTTTAATGTGTGATTTTGTGTGGGGATTTAGTCCCAACCCTTAGTAACTTCCAGGAGGAAGTTTACACTAATGGGAGGGGGATGTAAGGCCCTACCTTGTGTGTGACCCATTCTACTCCATATTCTTATGTGCATTCCTATAACAAAATTGTTAAACATATTCAAGGTGATAAGTAAAGTGACTATGTGTTGTCATTTATTAGTTCTAGTTGGTATCATGTAGTTATTGTTACTTCCTAGATGCAATAATTAACCCTATTTAAACATTTAGTATGCTATCATAGTAAACAATTCTTGAACTCATTAAATTGCTTCCTTGAAAATAACTCTCTATGCGCTTGTGTTGATTCCTCTAGAATTAGAGTTTCTTTTAAATTGAGTCACTATTTGTCATTGTTTAACTCTATGGAAAGTGGAGGATGCATTTTGGATTGATGTATGTAGTTTCATATTTAAAAATAAGAAGTATGATAATAGTTTGATGCTACCCTGTTCTCCAAATAGGGTTTAACCCAATTGTTTAGATATTTTCTTAACAACATTAATATTGTGGATATGATAGTTATTGTGGATATCTTCAACTATGTTATGTAAGCCATGTAGGTTATATCACATTATAATGATTTTGTGTTTTGTATAAGCCATATCATCTTTGCCACTTATTACTCCAACTTGCCAATACTATGAAAAATATTAATATTGAGTATGTGCAACATAATTCATATTATATATATTTCTTGAATGTAAGCTATTTCATTACTTATTGGAATACAATAGATTATTTAAAAATCTTGGCAAGCTCCTTTTCAGATATCAATTAATTTCAAGGTTATCATAATTAGCATATCCAATATATACAATGTATATTATAATATATCTCATTTTGGTTTATATTTAATTATACTTGGACATCTACTCAATTTTTGAGTAGTGGCAGTATTCCAAATGGTCAAGCGAGATTAGTTTTATAGTAACTATTTTTTAATCAGGTCATGTACCTCCACAAAGAAATAAGCCCATTGATTTTTCATTCATTATGCAAGATTTTAAGCCCACATTGTTGAATTAAACAAATTGATAAAATCAAACACCTTAGAAAAAGCTTCCATATTATTTTATATTTAGATTTGTGGCAATGAATTCTTGGATTCATAATTAAATAATACAATATAAAATCCATAGCTCTGGTATGTGCAAGTTACATTAAAAAGAGTAAGAGAACTTAAATGTTATATAAGTCATGTTAGATAATTAGTTGGTGTAAAAGATTGCGATTTTTTTTTTATAAGAGTCAAAGAGTTATCATGTATTACTGATAACAAAAAAAAAATATCATATCATCCTTCAGCAAATGGAAATGATTGAGGCATGCTACTATAAATGCTCGTACAACTAAATAGGTAGAGGAATTAATGGAAAATAATATAGTTGTCACTTGTCTGGCTTTATCAACTAGAATTTCCATCAACCAAGCAACAAAAATAAGTGCATTATAATGAGCCACCTATTGAATTTACTAAAATCTCTACCACTACGTTAAGTCTGCAAGAATTTTTTGGTCGAAGGGATGGGAAACATAAATGGGGCATAAATGTTATTGGACCACAGGATTTATGGGAGGCATGTAGAGCCTAGCAAAAGGAGGCTAACTGAGAAAAACAATTAAATTCTCACCAGATGACCAAGTTGAGGGATGATGTAAGCACTATGATGAGGAGGAGAGGCGTGTGTTAGGGGTCACTAGACTAAATTAGAGAGCAACAATGGTGCAAGGCGTACATAGTTTTAGGGAGACTTTATTTGTATATGATTTGTCTTCTTGTTTTTGGGGGAAGGGTATCAAAAAGCATTCATTCCGCTAGGAGGGAGCAACGAAAATGATTTGATTAAGTTCTCATTATGGCTATTAATTGGGTTGTGCATTGCTTGATTGAATTTGGAGGGTTAATATATTAAAGTGGAGGAGGTCGAGCTGAGGGATGAATAATTGGCATATGGATTTGAGTGGTTCATGCTCATCAAATCTTCCAATACCAGATGAGGAATGACATTATCATGTAGGTTCTATATATCTACTTCATCTCTGCAATTTACTTCATGTTTTCTAAGGCCTTTTAGAAGAATTGTATTTGCAGATCTCCTGCAATGAACACATCTTTGAGAGAACATTTCTTTGAAGTATTATGTTAAACAATTTTAGTGTCCTGTCCATGCTTTCCTCTTTTTGCATACTTGTCTACAACAGATGCATTGCGCTATAGATGGATCTTCATACCCTGTCTCAAAGCTTCTATGCTGGCTCGGACAGTGAGGCTCATAAAAGTTGAAGGGTTTGTCTTTATACCTATAAACGTATTTGAATGAATTTTTATGGAGCCTATCATTAAACCCATTTCTTGTGCTTATCCTGCAAATAATGTTCCATGAAACCACAATTCCTTAAGGGATTATGCCCAACAATTCACGTGCGTTGTCTATGCTGCAACATTTTACCGACCATATTCTGCCAAAGAAATTCCTGTGCGTTGTCTTTTCTTCCGCATTTTGCATACATATCTACCAACGCATTCTATCAAATAGCTCCGCACCCTGTGTTCAAAAGAAAAGAAAAGAAAAAAACAAAACAAAACTCCCATTTTGGCGTAGGCAGAGAGGATGCTGAAGAAGGTGCAGAATCTAGCTTTACACTTGCAGTTTCATTTGCTCAAAATTTTTAAACCCTCTTCAATAAATCCATTTTGTGCATATCCAACAATCTTTATATTCTAGTGACCATATGTCTTTGAGGCATTCTGTCAAACAGTTCACATGCCTTATCAATGCGTCCACATTCTTCATACATATCTGCCAGGACAGTCAAAACTACAACACATTTGAAATCAGTATAATCATATGTTGTGATATTTATTTATCCTTACAAATTCCTATGTGTCTTATAAACACCTATACATCTTGTGGACACATTGCAAAATATGAGTTTTCATGTAAAATATATGTGAGCAACTACATACCCCTCAAGTTTACGAACCTTCGCATTTAAGCGCATTTGGTCAAACACGAAAAAATTATAATCATTGGGCTTTGGCATGCAACCAAACTTAGACATCTATTTTTCATTAGAAAAAAGGTTTAGGAACATGATCCCTTCGAAATATTTCTCAAATTAATTAAAAATGTATGTTCTAAACTTGTTTCAGCCCAAGTTATGCCCCATGACATAGATTTGACCCTAGCCTTATCCTGTTACTAATTCACTTTATGTTAGTTTTGTGAAAGTGCAATAAGAGATCTAAAATGCTATTGAAATTAAATAATACATTGATGCATGAGTAATTAATTTTCTGAAATACCGATTTATCTACAAAGAATAAATACCATTAATCTCTAAATAGATTCACGAATGACATAATGTACACTTGAGAGACTGATCATTTATGACTTATAAGTATAAGATCAATTTCGTTATTTTAAGATTGGTGCCTAATCCTTGATAAATAGAGTTCGCAATGGTACATTTTCCTTGTCACATTAATGTCTTTCTAGAGGGATGATTATTAGTCCTTTTTTTTTGCATTGAAGTATTTGGTTAAACTATGTGTTAATATGATTGTGTTTAGATAGCATTTAAGTGATGGATTAAAATTCTTAATTGATTCACATTAAATCAAGATAGTGGTAATTAGTACGATGAATCCATGTTGTGCACGATGACTTAATTATGAATATCACTTCAATGAATATCTTGGATGCATTGAAATGTGTGTGTAAATGTGTTGCTTCCATTGTAGCCCTTAATTGACTTAGTGTTCATTTTAATTCACCTAGAATTTCAAAAGTGTGTATGGTGAAATTTATGTTTGGGCTTGTGCGCTATTTAATTATGAAGCTAGTTTCTTGGAAAGGGAAAACAATCCTCACAAAGTTACATAGGTAAAACAATGTGAAAATGCGATAAATATAATAAAGGTTTTTTTTAGAAAACCTAAGATATTATGGTAAAAAGGATGGAACTAGGGATTCTTCATGTAGCCTTTGGCATGAACAAGCATAGATTTACTAAAATAAACCACCCCCTATGTCATTAAATGGTATTGTAAAATTAAAATGCTTATCTATTTAACCTAGTTCACAATTCATACCTTGTATAATGCATTATGATTGGAACATATTTAATATTGGTTAGTCAACACCCTTCTATATTGTGCTTCTATTATAAAAAGGAGTGGTAGGAAGGTTATCTATGTGATATTTCAAAATCATCATGAGGCCTAGGTAATATGTGGCTTAATCAATGGTGTCAAAGTTAATTAAGTATGCCTAGAACTTCTTCTTTGTGTTACAACTTTATATTTAGTTATGATCTAATTGATGGAAACAATAGTCTGTAAGACTAAGAATAATACTTAGATTATAAGAGTGATGAAATGAACCTTTAGTTGGCTGAGTAATCATAATATATGAAAGTAGGATCCAATTCATTCTTTTTTTTTGTTTAAAACCCTTGGGGTAATTTTGTGTTGTTTTTGTTGTACTAAATATTTTTGTCACTAGGGTGTTACCTTGTGGCATTGTTCATGTCAATATGGGTATTTATGTCTATGCTACATATTCCTCTAGTATATCCTTAATGAGTTCTCTGAACCTCGGCTTCACCTAAGTGGGTGGCAGCCGACTGCGAAACTGTCTGGTGTAATGGACCCTAGAAAGGGTTGCGTACCCACTTCTTTTCTTTAGTGTATAATTAATGTGTTAGAGGTATAATATGAAGCTGAGTAGAGAATTGAGTTTAGAGTATGTCAGTGGTATTGTGTTATGAGTGTGACAGTGCTAGAGTCATCCTTGAACTTAAGGGTTACCCCTTTACTACCCAACCATGTGTGAGATGGTTGAAGTCCAATTATCGAACTACGGTTCCTCTGCGAATTATATACATAGGCAAGTCCGTAAGAGATGAGCACCTGAGGAATTAGGTCTGGCTCCTAGGCTTGTTCTATTATTATTACTTAAAGATACTATTGACATATATATATATATATATATTATATTTGTGTAACCTATGATTTGAACTAAGTCTGTGATTATTGATAAGTTCATGGAACTAATCAAGCCTACCTTGGTGATGTGGATTTTCACATCTCCGTTTGATTCCCACCTTTGATTGGCTAAGAAATTTAGTATCTAACTAAAATATTATAGTTTATAATTGGTCAAGAGGTGTACTCTCATGCAGTACACCTTTTGGTAGCAAACTTTGAGAGTTTTGTAAGCGTATGTGAACGAAATTTGAAATTTGTGTTTTGTCCTTAACTATATTTTGGTAGAAATTTTTGGGCATTACAGACGCGAACTAAATTAGTTGAGTAAAGTAATAATAAAGTTTATTAAATTTTAAAATCATAAATAGGATTATGTAATAATTGTCTTGATCAGAAAAGGAGAACTAATTCTTGTGTCTAGTTTAAGTTGACTTTATTTTAATTCTATGCACTAGTTTTACAAGATTACTTACTATTTACTTTAGAGTGTTGTATTGGTTTAATCTTATAATTAGTATTTATTGCAAGAAAATTAAACATTAGTAAATTAATAGTCGCAAAGTAAATTTTAAGTGTTAGAATAGTTCAACTTCAATTCCAAAATAAATGAATATTAGTAAAAGGTAATTGTTTAAATAAATTTACATACATTTACTATCAAAGGAGGTAAAGTCATTTTGTGCATTTTCAAAATTGATTTTGAATGATTAGAAGAGTTTATTTTTGAAAGGAAATAATTATTTATTTAAATGTTATGATTGCAAAATAATTTTCAAAGTATTTTAAATAGTTTAAGTTGTCCAAGTACTATGGAGACTCTTGTAGATATTTAGTTTAAATATTTGCATAGATAAAATCTATTAGTTAATTTTATATTCAATATGGCTAATTAAGGGAATCAGTTTAGAAAGGTAATTTTGGTTCATTAACTAAGTCCTGGATAAATTTTCAATTTCATTAACAATTAATATTAGTTTAAAAAGTAATTATTTTTCAAAGGCGCATAGAATTAGATAAGTTTATCTATGTAAAATTAATTAGCAATTATTTAACTTCAACATTTATTTTTATGTAATTAGGATGAACTTTATTTTGTGTTAGATAGAAAAATTTAAGCAATATTTGAAACTAAAACCAACAACGTTCAGTATCAGTAGTGCCTCTGGCTCATGTTTACAGGTAATGCCATTGTGCTTGAGCTACTACATCCATTGCCTAACATAGCAGAAACAACGATGCCTATGGCATCATCCCTTTAAATCACCGGGGAGAAATAAGGAACACCATGTTAATAAAATCCAAGAGATGGGTAATCTCTCTTGGATCGATAATCTAATAAGATAGTTTTTAAATGAACGAAAATACGCTAGTTCAAACCTAGTAAACCCCATTATAGGATTCGATGGAATTTGTTTTGATATTGTTATGTTAATTAAAAAGGTAATTGAATCACAAAATAGGTTCAAGGGAGACGTTATTTAGGAACTAGGATTTAGATGCTTAGGAAACATGTAATAGTCTTGGAGACTATTTACTTATATTTTTATTACTTCCCTTCATGGGTAGCAATTACAGAGGAACTGTCTGGGGAAAAGGGGCCCTAGAAAGGGTTGCGTACCTACAAATAGTTCATAGCAAACATAGATTAGAAAACATAACTACATATTTTATGCCTTGATCCAGTTTGGAAGCAGGGTATGTAGGCAGTCTGGGAAACGAAGAATGCTCCCAGTACCTCAGGCGTTCGGGGATGGGGCTTAGGGAAAGCTAAGATAATGATAAATTAAATTATAAATTAATAATTCAAGAGAATAGCCGGTATTGGCATGGTGTGATGGTTTATTGGTGGCATTGTTGATCTTTCCACCAAGGTTCAAACCTCGTTGGTGTGGTATTGTTGAATGGTTGTATTCTGGTTCATAGCTTCGGCCAAAAGCATTTACCCCTTGAATAAAAAAATAATTCAAGAGAATTGCTTGGTCGAAAGGGGCTATAAATATTCAACATAAAGATAAGATAAAATATGTTCCTTGTATACTCAGAAGGAATCTTGGATGGATTCGCTTGACTCCTCGAGGCCTTAGGCCAAATTATGAGGTGGGACTCAAGCTACATATTTATTTTTGCATATTCATAAAGACATTGAACTCGGTGCACTTCCAAGGGGAGTCTAGTCTTTAGTGAGTGACTCAGGACCTAGATGGTCCCGATGAGTCTAAGTCTCTAGCCATAGCACATTCCTATCCTTTATGCATAGATGCATATCCTGGATGGATAGATGAATTCTTGTCCCGTATGGACAAATGCATAACCCATATGGTTGGATTCCTATCTCAGATGGATGGATTCCTATCTCGTATGGATAGAAGTACCTGAGTATGCAAGTGAATGGACACATAATAAGATAGTAATAAATAAAAAATTAGTGGTAATTTTTGGGTTATTAGTTTGGGTTATTACACTAGGTGCCCCCTTTTGCTCACAGTGAATTTTCTTCAAATGGCCAACAGGAATAATTAGAAGTCACAAATTCTTCTAAAGTTTAAATGTTAATATTTAAAATATTTTGAATATTTTAAATATTGTGAAAATATAAATGGGCAAGATAAAATACGCTTCATGGGAGAACTCATCGCTCATATCTAATTTGAAGCTCTTCTTCCCATTTGTATAAGTGATCAACGATGGCGGTGGCTTCTCATCGCCCATCACAGATTGAAGTGTCTTGTTCCTCATCAGATTGGTGATCACCCCCCATCTCTGTTTTCACGGGAGATGTTGAGTTAAAATCAGCGATTAGCGATGGTTGTTGAGTCTATCGCTCATCATTATGTATAAGAGGTTCTTCATAATCAAATACATATGGGTTTAAAATATTGGCAAAGTGAGTTCATGGGAAATAATTTGGGGCAACTTTATTAAAACTTTACCAATTTTATAAAATTTGTTCATTGCTCATCACAATTTCACGACATAATTTTGGGAATGAAGTAGCGATGATGGTGCAATGGTTGAAGGTTTCCTCACCCATCTCTATTGTGAGATTTATTTTCTCTTGCAATCAACGATGGCTTGTGCTTGGATGCTGAAATTCAAAATATTTTTAATGGCTGCAAATGAAGAATGCAATCACGTTTTTGGATTTGGAGCAGATTTTTGAACATATCTACAAGCTGAAAAATGTACTCTCAACCTCCAAAAAGTTACCTGAACTATTTCTATTGCCCGGGAAGCAATTTAGGCAAATTTTTATACATTTTTTGACTGCTAGTAAGTGAAATAAAGCCAATAAGTGAGTTTTTACAGCAGGGTAAAATGTTTTCATGGAATTTTCAAGTCAAGACAGGGAAAATGATGAAGAATGATGAGTCTTCTAGAAAGGGAATATTTTTTTGTTGTAGGGCAATGGAGTGAGGAGCAAGAAAATAGAGAGCAGGTTGAAGATTGTTTAGCAAGCAAAGGGATTTGAAGATCAATGAACTAGAATGTGCCAAGTGCCTTCTTTAGATGAAAATTTAGGTTTTTTGTGTTTCCTTAAATGTTGTATTTCTCCCACATTTTTTAGGAGAGGTTTTTTGTAATTGATCATAGGGAATATTGTATTAGGAATAGAGAAAATTTATCAATGGTTTTGTTCTAGGTAGGGGTTTATGATATCATTGTAATTTTGATTGCAAACTGGCATGATAATACTGAATAGTGCAATTTCAAGACTACTTTCTCTCTTATTTGTTTGTTTTATGAGTTTTGGATATATGTAATCAAGGATTATTTTGTTCATCTCCATTGGTTTTCAATGGGTGTGTGGTTTATTACTTGCCCATTAATTCAAAGAATTAATATAAGTGCTTGAATGAAGTTGTAGATTCATGTGAATTAAGTGCTATGATACTAGTAAGAAGTAGTGGTCAGAATATTATGCTAAAATATTGTAATGCAACATTTCACAGCTTTATGTAATGTCAGTTTAAAGATTGTTATCAGATTATGTGGGTGTTTAAGATGACTCTGTTCCAATGAATGAAGCACTGATCTAAGTGGTTTATTCATGTTATATTTTGTTGGTTGATTCAACAACTCATCACAAATCTAAATCAAATTTACTTGTCTATCTATGTACGCTTGTGTGTTGAGTTTAATGAGTTACATCTCTCATGCTTAAATTAGACATTACTGTAGAGTTCAACCAAGCCTTTATATTATTGTGTCTATTAAGTATCTAAAGGACAAATATCTGTTTAGAATATATTTGGTACTGAAACACACAAGTATCTATAAATATACTATTGGGATCAACCTCTCAGGTTTAATAGAGCCTGAAGTTTAGGGGAGAAAGGAGTATTTTATTCAATCTCCCGTTTTTTGGCCGTATCAACTTGTTGAGTCTAAATATGAGAGAGTGGATACTCTTTAGGAATCATTGCATTTGTTAATTTGGGAACCAACAGATTGGAAACTCCGTTGGTGAAAAATTCTAGAAATATTTGGTTTCAGACCATTCAGTCAAAGAGTCATTGAATTTTCAAAAATGGTCCAAGGACTTGCATACTTGAAGGAGATTGTTGCAATTTTTTTTATGTATTCTTGAAGTCTGGTGCTCTATTGGTGGAGAGAACTTAGAAATACCTAGATCTTGGAACAAGCTTTCTGCTCCTTGAAAATATTTTTCCTCTTTCAAAGAGGTGGTGACTCTACATAAGTTTCTACATCATTAGAAGATTTGGTTGCAGCAGTTCTCAAGTATTTTTTGTTGTAATATCTTTGTATGAAGATTTTCAATAAAAGGTTCTAGTTAATACTGTCCCTTATTAAGTATTTCAAGATACTAGTAGAAAAGGGAAATAAGAAAGGTATTCTGAAAAAGATATTAAAAAGAAACTATGTGTTGAGGGAATAAATTTTATTTGCAAATATGTATTGTTTTCCTAGTTCTCCCTCTACAAGTTGTAATATCATGCCTAGAACATAGCCATGTCCTCAAAGAAAAGTGTTCACTAGCGAGAGATATGACCCTTTCGATTTTAGTAAAATTCAAGGTTACCCACATTCTATCCCAAGAAGAATTAACGAATATTTTCCTAAGTTTAGAGGAGGTTTTGAAGAATCAACATCACAACATGTACAAGTTTTTCTTGATGTAATGGAAGATTGTCAAATAGTAGAGGAAGATGTTATCATGAAGTTTTTTGTAAGAACTTTAGAAAATGATGTTGAATATTGGTTTTCTAGTTTACCAATTCATTCCATATCCTCATGGAAAAATCTTGAAAAACTATTCATGGATGAGTTTGGTGAAGTGAATAATGATTGCTTCTCTGAAGAAAGAAATCCTCATACCCAAGAAGAATAAGAAGAGAACGAAAATAAGGTTGAACCTATGTCAGTTATTGATGCATTATATGATGTAAAAATATTTGAGGGTGAATCCCCCTATGATTTTCATGATAGATTCATGAATATTTTATTTTCTATACCAGCATTGAAAAGACCTGATGAATCAATGTGTATTGATTTTTTTTGTGAAAGACTTGAGCCAGGTCTAAGTACCACACTAGCTCATTTGAAGCCTCCTAGTCTTAAATGTTTATATCAATGGCTTTTAATAATAGAGGAAATGATAGATAAATATGGAAGTAATCTCCTAACTCAATTATGTGATGGTACTTTTGCAAGACTTAGTCCAACAGATGCAGATGGTATAGTAGAAGACACGAATGATGCATCATTAGGTGATGAAGAAGTTTTTTTGGAACAACCTACAAAAGAAATATACCCAGATGAAGATGACAGCCATGATGATCATGAAGAGATAGATGAAACATCTGAAGTTTCTTCTATTTTCTCTAAAAAATAGAGATAGACAAATAGTTTTCTATATCGAAAGAAGGCTGCAATGATACAAATGATAATGATAGTATTTTTTCTTCTATGGATTTTGAATATACAGCTGAAGAGCATGTTGATTTTGAAGTTTCATGTCTTCATGATGAGAACAATGGTGTTGTAAATGAAAGTTTACAACCAGCTGAAAATAATTCTTGTATGGGTGATCACGATGATTTCAATTCTATTTTCATCCCTAGTGACTATGATTCCTCTCATGAGGAAGAGGTAGAATTAATCTCTTCAAGTGGAAAGTGCTCCAACAAGGAAAATGATAACACTTTTGAAATATCACAAGAACAAGATGATGGATATGAGTTGAATATCTTGTTTGAAGAAGACATGTGTGATTAGCAGTGCTATGATTCAAATGACAAGGAGTGTAATGGATTTTAGTTGGAGAAATCAACCACAAGTAGTTGCAATGAAGAAACCATTGATTATTTTCAGTTTGATAGTGAAGAAGGTAGCCTTGCTAATTGTAGTAGCAGTATCAACAAAGAAGGAGATATGCATGCAAGCAATTCATTGGATGCATTAGTTCAAGTAGTTGGTTATGAGGAACATCGATATGTTGATAATGATAAACAAGGAGCTCCTATTTTGTTTGATGCTTTACCTTCTTCTTTTCATGTTGTTTCCTTTGAAGTTATCACTGAATGTTTGCATGAGGATAGCATTGAATTAGTTGTACATGAAAGTGAAAATATAGTGACAAATACTGGTACAACTAATGAAACTTTTTATGATGAGTTTACACTTGAAGAATGTGATTGTGTTAATCACATGAATGCATATGAGGATCTTTTTCCTAGATTAGAAACTCATATTCTTCCTCATGAGCATTATACTTCATATTTTCATGTTGATACAACAAGAGGTGATGTTGAATATGATACTTCTTGCAACAGTGAATGTGTTTTAAATAGTCATTGGTCGAGCCCATAAAAGGATATGATCATCATAGTAAAACCTTTCCTGGGAATTGGACATTCCAACAAGTGACTAATATTGCTCTATGGACGTTCATTTACTTGTCAAACCAAGGGACATATACTTTAAATGGCACGGAAAAAT
The DNA here is from genome assembly GCA_007258455.2 of Sequoia sempervirens. Lineage (NCBI taxonomy): Eukaryota > Viridiplantae > Streptophyta > Pinopsida > Cupressales > Cupressaceae > Sequoia > Sequoia sempervirens. The sequence continues at coordinate 38,446,784 of VDFB02105785.1, read as the reverse complement.
ATATGCACTAAGAACTAGTTTCAGTCAAAACTTAGAAAAAAATAAATACTTAGAAGGAAATTCTATCCACGCTACAGGAAAGGTAATGCAAAGTTCTTTTAACTCAACTATGATTTGATTAAAATAGAAACCATAACAGCTACGACTGAAACACAAACTAAGAACTGGCCTTATGCTGCAGGAACAGGCACAAGGATGGATTCCCTATGCTACAGGAGCAATACAAGACTGAGTTTGTATGAAAACTTCAAAGATGAAAGCTAACTGAAGATCAACAAAAAAGAACAGCTAACTAACTAGCTACAGATACTTACTAAGTGGGCCCCCTTAGCAGGCATCTACTGATTACACAGGTGCTGAACTCAGAACTTCATCAAACTTTATTCATGAAAACAGAATGGTATACATTGCTTTGTTGATATAGAAACTAACAACAAATTCTATCTCTTGTCAAATAGATTCTGCTTTTCATTATCATACTGACTCTTACATGATATCTGCTATCACTATGCTTCTATCTTACTCTAACTATCATCTCTCTTCTCACTCGCGTAGGAGGAGAACTTTATTTAAAATCGGGAGAGCAACTAACTAACTAACCCTATCAAAGAAAGATGTGGAAGTAAAGTGTATCCCAGAATCAAGGAACAAACTTCATAAATGAATTTATGCGTTCAACCCGATCCGGAGAGAATCTAGCGCTCCACTCTTTCCAGACTGACTGTCATTAAAAATATTTCCCAACGGTTTTGGTCAAAGAGTCTTCGCCATAGCTTCCTTGAAGTCGTGCAGGAAATGGACTTTACTGCAAGGCCGAGATTGGCTGCACTTGACTCGATCATTCTTCAACAACCTGTGATACAAAAGGTAACAGATGTGAAAGAAAAGGCATATGGCATAAACACAATATTCGTTCATTAATCACACATTTAAATCTATTTCATCATTCAAAAATTGTATGCAATATACCAGTCATTAAGGGAGTCAACAAGGTAATAAATGTAGTTAGGTCAACACAATAAGCTGCAGGAACATGAAGTATTTTGCTACAGGATATTCCCATAAAAGGTTTCAAAAGAGTTTTAAACAACCATGAATAATAAAAGTAAATGCATTAAAAGTTCATCATAGTATCCAAACTATGAGGATATTTTGGGCTCATCACTGCCCCCTACTTAGCGTAATGCTGGTCCTCCAGTATTAACTTTTCTGGTAGTTTCTCTTAAATCAGTGGTTGCTGCATGACTCTGAAATGGATTTCCAAACCTGTAATAAAATCCTCTAAAATCCCAGCACCTTTCATACCTACGGTCCTCTAAATCATCATTAAGATTTGTAGCCTGGTGAGGATAAAGGGGCCACATTAGCACAGGAGGTTTGAATGTCAATGGCAACCATAGTTCAAATCTCTTTTGAAGTCCCAATTGTATATATATCTGCTTGATCATTTAAGAGCTGCTGTGAAATTTAGGGGACTATGAGGTTCGGATCTTCTTAGTCCAACGGTTAATCTTTCCCACCTTTTCTCACTTATGGTGTATGCTAGTCTCCAAAATGAATATGACTGTTCCTGAAATTCATCATATACCTGTTTCCTGATATCAAATATCTTCTCTCTGGCTAGAATATTATTAATGCCATATGTCACAGCAAACCAGTCTTTCAACATTGCATGGGGGTTTGAACTTTGAGAGCGTAATGGAATAGGATCATTTCTCTTAGCTTCCTCATATATTTCCCATTGCCTGCCATAATTTGTTTCATTTGCTTCCCATGACATAAATGATTTCAAATGGATATCACCAATATAGAGAAGAGGGTTCCATTCTTTTTCTGATGGAATTAAGAAACCATGTAAATAAAATTCACACAGAGAATTTCTTAACCAATTAGGGGCTGCCTGATATGCCTCGTAAAATTCTTTAGCAGTGTGAAGTATAGGATCTTGATTTCTAGAAATTCTCATTAGTTGGAACCATAAAAACCGTTCCTTAAGGCACAGAGCATAAATTCTGGGTGGTGGTCTACATTCCATAATCTAACCAGTTACTTTTAACATTTCATCCATTTTTGTTTTCAACTCAATAATTTCCTGCTTCTGACTTTCAATTTCCCTTTTCAGTTTTTTCCTTTCTACCTCCCATAGACTTTGTTGCATGTCAGTTTGGGCTATGTGCCAGAAAGTCAAGGTTTGCAATGTAACTGTTTCCTAGTTAGCTTTGACATATTCCAGAAACTCAATCAAAAACGTTTTCTTATAAACAACAATGGCTTTACAAGTTGCACATTCAATTGTTCAGTTAGTTCCTGCTCTTGCTGCTGCAGTGGAGAAGACTGTGCTTCCTCTGAAAACTGCATAGCAGTGGTAGCCAAGTCATCAAGATTTGGTAACCCTTGCTCATTATACCCTATTTCTTTTGTCTCAACTTGTTCCTCTTCAGGAATGAATGAGTTTTATGCAGCATTTTCGGACACATTTTGAGAAACATAAAATTTAGATTCTACAGACCCTTCTGAGATTACAATAACCTCTGGTTGAGGTGAAGCAGGGGAGGTTTTACATTGTTTCCTTGTGGAAACTCTTCTTGGCACTTGTGCGGCTACAGGAGATGTTCTGGTAGCCTTCCTTTTTCTAGTCTGCTTAGAGGGCTCGGCCCTGCCAAAGGATGATGGTGAATTGGTGTTAGCAATAGGTGTTGCTGTAGGAGAGACAGCTATAGGGGAAGGTGCTGCAAGAGAAGAGCATTGCCTTTTTTGAGAATGAGGGTCAGACTCTGGGGTTTGTTCTGCCCCAGACAACTCACCCGCCTTTGTTTTTCCCTTCTCTCTCCTAGTGGCAGACCTAGTTTGTATCCCAGTAGAAGATTCTAGTGGGGGAGTTGCAGGACCAGGTGCTAAAGGAGTAGATGACCCTTGCCCTGTTCTACTGGTAGACACAATTTCTTTCTTCTTTTTCTAAGGCCGTGGGGTAAGTACCCTAGGGGGTTGTGGAATTTTCAAGCTCTTTTGAGCAACGAATTGTTGCCAGGAAAGAGGTCAGACATCTCTCAAAGAGCGTTCAATCAGTAATTTGATAAGGCCATGGTGAGCAACAGAATTATCTTTCCCTTGTTGGGTTCCATGGGCACTTTGTTCTAGAAATTTGAATAGGAAATTCAGAACATTTACAACTAACCCATGCCTCATATGACTTAATAATTTGAAATGATAAGAATGCAGGTAGGAGAAACAACCTTCACAAGTTAAATACCTGATTATGTAAGTGGCGTATTTTGAATAAGGAGGAGGCAATGTTACCCGCTTGCATCCCTGCTTAGAGACTTCCAAAGGTCCATCAGTGGGCATTGAAAACTCAGCCCTTATAGCGACAGCATCTGAAGAAAATTTTCTCCAACGGCTGGAAGCCCGATTACTTCAGCAATTCTGTCTTCAGTTGCAATAACCGTTAGACCCCATACAGTGGCTTCCCCTTCAGAAAGGGTTCTCAAAAATTCTCCAACAGCCTCCTCATCAAAAGCATTTAAGCTCAAGAAATAGTTTAACCATCCACAGATGCTGAATGCGTGGACTATTTGAGGATTTTGCAATAATAATTCATGAGCTATAGGTTCATGTCGCACCAGTTGACCACCCATGTTCACACTTTTCCTCTGAACTCAATTCCTTACTGAGAATTCAAATTCTCTGTTTCCCTTTCTGCTCTGATTTTTTTTCTGTCGTGCCGTCACATTTCTTTCTTTCCCAAAAATGAACTTTTTAAACAAGCAGTCTTAATCGTAATTTACAAGAAAAACATGTAATAAAAGACATGCGATCATATTTGGAAAGTACTAGAAGAATAATAAAGAAAGGTTATTTGTGTAGTTATGGAAGCGGCGAAAAAATAGGTTTTAAAAGGTGGATTACCCCGCCCCCTACTGAGAGTATGACATGTGTCCTCACATGTACTAAAAAAATAGGTGGAGATCGGGTAATAATGACCGGTACATGCATAGCAATAAATGAATAGAATAAAATAAATCAAATATGTGATAACAAAAGATATGGCATACCTTAGATATTTGCATGTACGTGTGAAGAAAGATGACGACGTTTGCATGAGTTGACAGTTGGGAATGATATCTTAATTAAGGGTGATGCAGGCAGATGAAGTGGATGGGTGACATGGGTAGACGAGATGAATGGATGAAATGAATAGATGAGATGGATGGATGGAAGATAGAGAAGTGACGTGGGGGTGATAAATGAGAGAAAAAGGGGTTTCCTTTTAAAAAGAAAACCTTTATTATGAGTATGCTTTTTCAAAATTATGGTGAAGCTACAGGAGAAAGGCTAAAGCCTTCGGCTACAGGAAGAGTAGCGGGAGGAATCTGAACAAACTGCTACATGAATTCTTCTTTTGAAACTGGTTTATGGTACAACCGGAGTCGATGGCCATTAACTAGCATTTTGAAACAGACTGGATCAATTGTCGCCAGCTGTATAGCTCCGTTGTCAAACACATTCTCAACTTCATAGCGGCCAAACCAGTGTGTTGTGAGCTTACCTTGGTTCTCTTGATATCTCGAATCATATAACAGAGCCCAATCACCAGCAAAAAATTTCTTGGTTTTGATGTGTTGATCATGCCATTTCTTCCTTTGTTGTTGGATTGCTTCTGTGTGTTGCAGGGTTGTTTTTCTCATTTTGTCCAAGGCATTTAGCTGTAGTAGATGGTCCTTCTGTGCTTCAGATATTTCCATATTGAGTTCAAGAGCTGTCCTCAAAGTTTTGTGCTCAAATTCAATGGGAAACATTATTGTTTTCCCATAAAGTAGCTCAAAAGGTGTAAACCTAGTTGTTGTCTTCCACGTAGTTCTGTAGGCCCAAACTGCTTCAGGAAGTCGATTGCTCCAATCTTTTTTATGGAGCTGCACAGTCTTTGTTAGGATTGCCTCAATTTCCCTGTTTGTTACCTCCTCCTGACCATTGGCTTGAGGGTGGTAGGGGCTGGACTTCCTACATTTGATCTTATAGTCATTCATTAGTGCAGTGATCAGATTCGATGTGAATTGAGCTCCTTGATCAGTTACAAGCTCTCTGGGAACTCCAAATCTAGTGAAAATTTGTTCATACATAAATTCAGCAACCTTGTTATTTTGAGCATGAGTCATAGCTTTTACCTCAACCCATTTTGTTACATAGTCCGTGCAAACTAGAATGTATGATTTTCCATTTGATGGTGGATCAATTGGTCCCACAAAATCTATTCCCCACTTATCAAAATGGGTGACTATTACCTGTGGATATAGTGGCATTTCATCTGACTTGGTTGGTCTTCCCATATGTTGGCATCTGTCACATTTCCTTGTATAGGCCACAACATCTTTGTGTAATGTTGGCTAGTAGTACCCTATTGTAAGAATCTTCATTGATGTTCTTTTTGCTGCAAAATGTCCCCCACATGGTTCATCATGGCAAGCATGCAAGATATCATAAGTCTCATCTTCTCTTACACATCTTTGCATCACTTGATCAGGTCCAGTATAAAACAGACAATTTGCAATCCATGAAAAGTTGAAACTTTTCTCTATTAACAATTTCTTTTCTTTTGGAGAAAAATGATCTGGTATTCTTTTTGCTGCTAGATAATTGGCAATATCTGCATACCATGGTGTATGTGTAGTAATGGAAAATAAGTGTTCATCTGGGACCCTATCATCAATGACCTCATGTTCATCAGGTGCAGCTGATTGAAGTCTTGATAAAAAGTCAGCTACAACATTAGCTCTTCCTGGTTTGTCAATTATTGTAATGTCAAATTCTTGTAACAATAGGAGTCATCTTGCCAATCTACCAGAAATGGCAGGTTTGTTCATTAGATACTTGATTGTTGCATGGTCAGTATGGATGAATATCTGATAACCTGTGACATAATGCCTGAATTTATTCAAAGCATACACTACTACAAGCAATTCCTTTTCTGTAACAGTATAGTTGAGCTCAGGACCTTGAAGGTTCTTACTGATAAAGTAGATGGCATGCGCAACTGAATTTTCTTTTTGACTTAAAACTGCTCCTATACGAAAATCAGAGGCATCAGCATGTATGTGAAAAGACAAATTCCATTTTGGATATCGAAGAACAGGGGCTTGAGTAAGCAGGTCCTTTAGTTGCAGGAAGGATTTTTCACAGGCCTCTGTCCACTCAAATTGAGAATCCTTAGTTAATAAGACATAAAGTGGACTGTCAATTTTACTAAATTTTTTTATAAACCTTCTATAATACCTTGCATGGCCAAGGAAACTTCTGACATCTTTTTGTTTTGCAAGAGTTTGTAAATGCAGAATAACTTCAATTTTAGCAGGGTCGACCTGAATTCCATTCTTTGAAATATGATGACCTAGAACAATACCTTCTTCCATCATTAGAAAACACTTCTCACTATTTAGAGACAAATTTTTCTCTCTGCACCTTTTCAATACCTTTTCTAAATTCACCAGTGCTTCTTCAAATGTGATTCCATAGGTGGTGAAATCATCCATATAAATCTCCATAGTCATGAGATATATTAGCAAAGATACTAATTACTGCTCTCTGAAATATTGTTGGCGCATTCCATAGACCAAAAGACAAGACTGAATAAGCAAATGTTACCCATGGACAGGTAAAAGTGGTCTTATCTTGATCCTCGGGGGCAATTTTTATCTGATTGTACCCACTGTAACTATCCAAAAAAGGAAAAGTATCTTTTGCCAGACAGTGAGTCTAGTACTTGGTCTACAAAAGGTAGTGGAAAGTGATCTTTTTTAGTGGAATTGTTCAACTCTCTGTAATCTACACACACTCTCCATTTTCCACCTTTCTTGGGAATAATAACTAATGGAGAAACCCATTGACTGTCAGAGATTGGATAAATAAAACCAGCATCAAGCAATTTTTGAAGCTCACTTTTAACTATTTCTCTAAGTGCTGGATTTACTCTCCTTTGAGGTTGTCTAACTGGTAAACAATATTCTTTGATACATATCCTGTGATACAAACTCGAGGGTCTATTCCTTGCATGTCTCCATATTCCCATGCAAAAGCTTTATGCTGATCTTGTAGCATTTTTAATAAGATAGCCTGTTGAGATTGTGATAGCTTGCTATTGATATTCAAACAGTGACCTGGAGACAATTCTATCTGCTTAGTAAGATTACTCATAGAATCTACAGGTGATGTTTGTACTTCTTGTGGAAGCAAGTGATGAAAAACTGCTGGAAGTTTAGGCAGTGAACTCTCAGAATTTGGTTGATGCAAGAAACATTGTAGATGGCTGTCATTTGGATCAGATGAACTACCCATATCAGAGTTGCACTGTAGAATTTGAAAAAGAAAAGCATCCTCGCTCTGAAGTTGTGAGAATGGATCATTTTGAAGCATCATTAATTGAGTCAAAAAATTGGCTTCTTAAGTTTCTTCCCCCTCATCTGGCCAAACAGGTTGGGACAAATCTAGTTGAGGTCTAGCAAGCGGATACAGAGCCAATTTTTTTGTGGACTGTCTATCAGAAATGGTCATATCTCTAGAGCAGCATCCTATAAAAGCATCAACAGTTGCTAACCATAGTCTACCAAGGATAATTGGATACCCTCCTAAAGTTGCCTTAACTGATAATATTGTGAAATCAGCTGGATACTCCCAAGATTCAAGAGTGACAATTACATCTTCCACCATCCCATCAGGTTTAACTGTGGAACTATCTGCAAGCTACAGAACTGTGGGTGTAGACCTAATGTTTAAAATGTTAAAGGATTCTATAGTATGCTTTGTCATGACATTAATGGCAGCACCTAAGTTAATCAAATTTTTTTTACAATTTGGCCATTTATATGTATTTGCACTACAAGACTTCTAGGGTCAATATACTTTGGGATGACTACATTTCCCAACATTATATCAGCCAATTTCTCTAAGACATGAATTGTTTGGGGATCCTTTTTCTTTTGTCCAGGCTTCTTCAAACATGCCTCTTTAATAGCTTTTCCAAAAATGGGTACATCTTTAATAGCCTGAAATAAGGGGATTTGAATTTGTACATTTTTGAGTTGATCCAGAATGTCAAAAGTGGGTTCTTCCATAGATGTAAATGTAGTACTTTGCAACCTCTGAGGAAAAGGTGGTTTATCTTGACTTTGCAAAATAGGCTCCTTAAAAACCATATCAGGTATAGGCATATGCTCAGGAGGATCAGCAGGTGCAGTAGATTCTTCAAGGGAAGAATCTGGTATTTCAGTAATTAGAGGTGGTTTTGGAGCAGGTAAAATGGTTCCAGACCTCAAATGGATTTCATTAACGTCTAAGGCATAAGCTTGATATTGGTTGGCTTCGGCAAGATACGTAGGCTACTGTGGCTACTGCTGTTGCCTATTATTAGGATTTGGCAGTGGCTGGGCAGGCATAGGCATTTGTTTTGAAGGTCCAGTATTTGTGGCAGTTGCTGTAGGAGGTGGCATAAGGGCCTGTTGTTGCATCTGTGGAAGCTACAGGAATCCAAAGGACTAGTTTTGCCATTGCTGAGGACCTCTCCATTGAGGATTTTGCTGCCAATTACCTGAAGGTGGGGTCCATTGTCCTTATGGCTACTGCCAACCTCCTTAAGGAGATTTCCATTATGGGGTCTGATAATTAGGCCAACTTGGTTGAGGTGGATTCCAGGGTGGTGGTGGTCCATATGCATGTTTCCATTGGTTATTATAGCCAGAATAAGAATTACCAAAAATTAAAGGATCTTGAGGAATACCTTGTCTTTGGGCCCATGGTCTCCTTTGTGCAACAAAGAACACTTGATCATCATCACCTTCTACTGGCTTGAAGTCAGTAGGTAGTTGCCTAGCTTCCAAATTAGCCAACATCTTGCATCAGTAGTCACGCTTCTTCTATCTGCATTATGGATAGAACTCGGCCAAAACTGCCTCAGCTTCGTCATGTTTCTTCCGAGCTTGCATAGTGTCCAGTTGTGTAGCCATATTATTAATGATGTCCTGCTTGAAGTCAGACAACAAGTTTGTTATCTCCATTTGAGAAACTCCACCAGAAGAAGACTTCTCCACTGTAGCATGATGACCTCGACCTTTCTTAACTATTGCTATAGAGTAGTTAAGACATATTTTCTTTATATCATCCCAAGATAGTTGGGCTATATCACCTCCTCCAATCAGGTCCAAGGCGTCTATACAGGCATCACTGATTCCCCTTAGAAAGAGTAGTTTCTGAGAGTCCTCATTGAGAGTATGGTTTGAGTTCCTCTTTAGTGAAAACAAGAACCTTGAAATATAATCTTCTAGACTTTCATCCTCCTTCTGCTGAATTTGGAATATGTCATCTCCTTTACTGGCACTCTTACAATATTCCTTATACTTCTCAAGGAATTTCGTCTGCATGGCTTCCCAACTACAACAACACCTCTTCCTAGACTCATGAACCATCTAAGAGCTCCCTCCTTCAAGGTGGAAGGAAATAAATTTAGCTTATGGGCATCTGTATTGTAGTCATAACTGCGACAAAGGACATCAAACTCAAACAGAAAAGTTTCAGGGTCCTCTGTGACTAGGCCATAGAATTTTGGAAGTAGTGAAGAAGGTATATTCTTAAGATTGTCAGTATCTCATTGGGGAACAATGGGAAACTCAAAAGCAGGAGGTGGATTATTAGGTGGATTATTTGCCATGTTTGCTTGCTAGAATAACAGAGCGAATGGATTTTCCTCAGGTTCGTTGTCAGCTGGGTCAAATGGTAGTTCAACAAATAGGTTTTCAGGGAGGAACCTTCCCAGTGCGTCTCTCCTTCTTCTATGCATGCAATACGATGAATTGTGGTTTGAAAGATTTTGAAAATTGTTGACTAACAAACTAGACTAATACTAAAAATGACTTCTGACAAATCCTTAGCTTAACGCCATCCCTGACAACGGCACCAAAAATGGTCGCACCCATAAAAGGATATGATAATCACAGTAAAACCTTTCCTAGGAATTGGACATTCCAACAGGTGACTAATATCTCTCTATGGACGTTTATTTACTTGTCAAACTAGGGGACGTATACTTTAAATGGCGCAGAAAACTATATGCACTAAGAACTAGTTTCAGTCAAAACTTAGCAGAAATAAATACTTAGAAGGAAATTCTATCCATGCTATAGGAAAGGTAATGCTAAGTTCTTTTAACTCAACTATGATTTGATTAAAATAGAAACCATAATAGCTATGATTGAAACACAAACTAAGAACTGGCCTTATCCTGCAGGAACAGGCACAAGGATGGATTCCCTATGCCGCATGAGCAATACAAGACTGAGTTTGTATGAAACTTCAAAGATGAAAGCTAACTGAAGATCAGTGGAAACGAACAACTAACTAACTAGCTACAGATACTTACTAAGTGGGCCCCCTTAGCAAGCATCTACTGATTACGCAGGTGTTGAACTCAGAACTTCATCAAACTTTATTCATGAAAATAGAATGGTATAAATTGCTTTGTTGATATAGAAACTAACAACAAATTATGTCTCCTGTCAAACAGATTCTACTTTTCATTATCATACTGACTCTTACATGATATCTGCTATCACTATGCTTCTATCTTACTCTAACTATCATCTCTCTTCTCACTCGCGCAGGAGGAGAACTTTATTTAAAATGAGGAGAGCAACTAACTAACTAACTGTATCAAAGAAAGACGTGGAAGTAAAGCGTATCCCAGAATCAAGGAACAAACTTCATAAATGAATTTATGTGTTCAACCCGATCCAGAGAGAATCTAGCACTCCACTCTTTCTAGACTGACTGACATTAAAAATCTTTCCCAACGGTTTCGGTCAAAGAGTCTTCGCCGGAGCTTCCTTGAAGTCGTCCAGGAAATGGACTTTACTGCAAGGCCGAGATCGGCTGCGCTTGACTCGATCATTCTTCAACAACCTACGATACAAAAGGTAACATATGTGAAAGAAAAGGCGTATGGCATATACACAATATTCGTTCATTAATCACACATTTAAATCTATTTCATCATTCAAAAACTGTATGCGATATACCAGTCATTAAGGGAGTCAACAGGATAATAAATGCAATCAGGTCAACACAATAAGCTGTAGGAACATGAAAGTGTTTTGCTATAGGATATCCCCATAAAAGGTTTCAAAAGAGTTTTAAACAACCACGAATAATAAAAGTAAAAGCATTAAAAGTTCATCATAGTATCCAAACTATGAGCACATTTTGGGCTCATTAGTCATTATGAGGAGCTTGTTGCAGAAGTAAACTCTGAGTCATTTGACCATGCTCTTGTAACTTATTTTTGTGATAATATAACAAATGTTGATAGTCTTGTCCATGAATATGAAGTGGAGAATATTGTTTGGGATGCTACCATTTCTTTAAAATGTGATGATTTGAATGTGGATGAAGGTATTGTGAGTTTTAGTGAATCTTGTTTTTAGAACATTGAGGCATGTAATAATGTGATTAAGTTGTGTTGTTGGGATGATGAAAAACTGACATGCGATGAAATCCAGCTGAAAGAATTTCAAATATGTGAGAACTCTTTGCTTCAAACACTGAAATATTGCACATTATTTCTTAAGGATGATGTCTTCTCTGAGCTTGATCATTGTGATAGAATTGGTAAATGGGATGAGACTGTGTCTTCACATAGTCTTGGTAATCATCCTCATTATCTATCATTTTCCACATGATCTGAAAGTAAAATGGCTAGTAGTGATGTGGTGTAACGCCCGTTGTGCAAACCCTAGAGAACAAACCATTGCAACTAATTTTTTTTATTTTTTTATAACATAAGGTTAACATGCAATAAAACATTAAACACATACATTTACATTGTACATTAACAACTTAACGTTATATTCTATGTGGCACATGAGGTCACATCACAACCCAACTAATAACAAAAGTAAAAGATAATTACTAAAACAACTTAACCCATTATATTACAATAATCATTAATAAGAGTACATCCATAAACCAAGATTGAAAGTATCACTACATCCCATATTACAATCATATAGAATCTCATCCAATAATATTACAAAGGATCATAACTATTACATCATCATATAAACATAAGATTACATGCTCTCAATAATGAGTTACAATACATTTCACATACATGCGGGATGATACAAAGTATAATAATATCCAAATTACAAGTGATCCATTGGAACAACCTCCAACTAAAGGAATGCTGCAAACAAAGAATGCTGATGGGGAACCCAATGGGTGCAGAGCACGTTCCACCCATCCATGTGAATTATGAATAACTCACCCCTCGTGCTCAGAGGTGACAAGGAAGAGATCCCAACCATGAATGTCAAAACTAACTCCAAGAGAACAATAAAGTACAAACTCAAATAAAAACTCAGAGATTACAATGACATAACCAACAACATTCACTAGTCAACATAATAAAATAAAGCTATGAAACTCATCACAATTAACGCAAGCAATAACAATTAAACAAGTCACCAAGGAACATTCATAAATCATTTTCATAAGAATCTGAATCAACAATAAGAGTAAAAAATTAAAAGAACTGATACAACATCCAAAATCCAAAATACATTTCCAGAAGAACTCATACAACTTTTCAAAATACAATTCCAAATAAATCTGAAACAATAATCAGAATACAATTCCAGAGGCAACAAGAAACAAGGCAAATAGGTGTCTAGTGGAGAGTGTCATCGTATAGCTCTCATGGGATCTCCTGGCCCTTCCTCCAACTTGAGGCACCGACACCCATCTATGGATCTCCTGGCTCTTCCTCCTACTTGAGGCGCCGACACCATAGGGTAGCTCATGCGAACACGATTCCAAAGGCAACAAGAAACAAGGCACAAGGGTGTCTAGTGGAGAGTGTCATCGCATAGCTCTCATGGGATCTCCTAGCCCTTCCTCCAACTTGAGGCGCCAACACCCATCTATGGATCTCCTGGCTCTTCCTCCTACTTGAGGTGCCGACACCATAGGGTAGCTCATGTGGAGCCGATAACCTCTCATGAGGACGGGGTTACGACTTTGCCGACCACGACCTTCTCAGTCTATCAATAGTCTATGATAGCCCTAATGCATAGATGAGGTATCAAATATTTATTATCTTGTGTGTTTTACTACCCATCCCCCTAAATTCTATTATTAGGTTATCACTTGTTTAACTACTCTTATGTGGGTTCTCCTGTGCTCTTCCTCCTTTCGAGGCGCCAGCCCCCACAAAGAGCCACTCTCCCTAAGACCCCTAACATAAATCAAAACCAGGCAAGGGTTGTACTATAATGAATAAAGCATAAAACTCAAAACAAGAACATGCGAGGCAAATCCCTCTCACGATAACTCATAATCACAATGACCCCAATCTTGTACAACCCTTCCAACTAATAATACTTAAAATCATGCAAAATTACGAGCACAAAAATATGAGGATATACATCCAAGGATAAAAAATGCCTCTGGAAGGACCAAGGTTTCACAACTCCAAGAATTGGGTTCATAAGATCATCAGGGTCCCCATATTCAAAATTCAAAAAAAGATAACTCACAGAAGTAAAGAAGCCAATCAAAATAAGAAAGCTAAAACAATGTAATAACTTTCACACCGAGGTACAATAATTCCTTTTAGTTAATTTTCAACTTATAATACCATTTAGTACACGAACATTGTTTTAGCAATACCAAAGTAATCGTCAGTCTTTGCAGGGATTGCACACAACAATCCTAGGGATTGTTGTGTGACAGTCTCTATGCCGCAACAGGGTATGGGGGGTACGGCCAGTCCGTCCCTCCCCAAAGCCCCTTTTAATTTTTTTTTATAAATCTCTTTTGTTTTTTAAAATTTCATTTTATAATAAATATAAAAATTTCTGTCCTGAATAGGTACAGAAGCTGACACAGTTCGGTAGGATTTCGAATTTGGAAAACAAATTTCAAATACATTTTAATGCAAATATAAATACATATATATATTATATACATATATATATATGTATATATATATATATATGTATATATATATATATATGTATATATATATAATTTATATAATTCCATATGAAGCAATAAACCAATACAGGTACAAAAAGATAGAAATAAATATATTCTCCCATGTAGTGTCTGTAAATAACATTTTCTTTAAGGAAGATTGTTTATATAAAAGAAACAATTATATATATATATATATATATATGTATATGTGATTGTTTATTTAATCAAAATTTGTTTGTTTTAGATAAAATAAAGTATTTCCTTTCATATCCATATAGACAATTTGGACATTTTAGAAGATGTAGATTTTGTTTGACAAACTTAAACAACCAATAACTTTATAGAAAACTAGTGTAATCTCTTTCAGTAAATTTATATTCAAACAAAATTTTTCTTTCCTCACACAAATCATATTTATTTAGTTTTATTTTTCTCTGAAAACATAAAGTTGAAGGAGAAAACAAGTGGAACTTGGAGTCCTGCGCTTATTTGAGAGTCTGATGAAGCTTGCTTGATCCCAATGTCCTCTACGAAGAGCTTCTCGTTCCTACTTTGAAATCTCCTCTCCAGAATACCATGCTTGAATTCGAATCCAATTCTTTATTTAGAAAATTCTCTCCAACATAATACAAGCAAAAGATTGAAAAACCCCCTTCCAAGAACTCAGAAGAACTAATGATAACAGAAAACTTTAGAAGATTCAAAAATACATAACCATTATCTTGTGCAACTTTTGTCGCAATAATCCTCTGTGTGAAAAACCCTCTCTAATTTCAATTAAATAAAATATATTGTCTTTTTATTCCAAAAGCTCTAAAAATCTAAACTAAAAGAAATTATATCTTTAAAAGCAAGCTTTTCAGTCAAATCTCAAATCACATTCGTTCTTTCATCTTTTTCTATTCTTTTATTTATTTATTTTTCTATTTTCAATACTTTTTGTTTTAATTTCAGTTTTTACAACTTTACTTGCAAAGCACATTATTTAATTTATTTAAATAATTTATTTTAATAATTATCCTCAACCAGATAATTAATCAAAATAATAAACACAATTTAATATCTAATTAACATTTAATAAAACACATGTCTTTTTTAAAAATAAATAAAATATTTAAATATTTAAATACAATTTAATCTAACATTTTAATAAACAATATTACCATCATTGAATCAATCACAACTTATAACATACCAACATAAAGAACATACAACAAAACACAAATGACAACCACAAAGAATGACAATTACAAGAACACACAATACCATTCAGACAAGACAGTCTGACATCATGGGATGGGATGACTTCATTGTCACCTCTATTTCAACATTATACCGTTGGGTTATTGGTGCTCGCCCTGTCCTGCCGAAGCAGGTGGAATCGAGACTCTGTACCTGCAATCCCTGCATCCAAACAAAGTCGTATACATGTACATATATATATAAAATCAAAGCATTACATTGTGAGAAGGAATTTTAGTGTAGCAGGGCACTCGCGAATGAGTGATGCTACCCTATCCTTTCATCACATCTATTCTAACAATTATAATACAAATGATAAGAGTACATTTCTAAACTAAAAAATCACATCATAACATAATTTACTAAATTAATGCATCACAATGTTACTGAAATCAAACTAATATCACAAACCATAATGTCATATAAATAACCATGTCCTCAAATGTATAAGCATAAACAACAAAGTCTACTAACCAAACCAAACAATAACAGTCTCATCACAGTATCAAAGTACAAAATCAAAACATAGAAAAAAAAATCTAAATAGTAACAAGAGAGGTATTACATCCTCCCCCCCATAAATTCAGCTTACTCTTGGAAGCCGATAAACAAAAGAAAATAAGATTCCCTAATACGGGAGGCATCCACACACCAAATCGGTGAACTAGTCACCATCACAAACCAGTATCACACTAACACATAAGAGTAACAAATAGTAGCAAATAATATCAGTAACATGGGGGTATTACATGTGGCTTATGTGATTTGGTTGCCATGTAATAGTAAACCTAAATACAAGGCAGTCTGACCCTTGTTTTTGTAAAAATGCAATCACTCATATTGCTATGGTGCAGTAGAGGAAAGTATGGATTAAAAGAGGTCAAACATTTTAACAGATTGGTGTTTGAAAGGGGTAAGAATAGGCTTCCCTTTTCCATTTGGTGGCCTAGGGCTGCCAAATGAGGTTAAAATTTGAAAAAATAAAGAGACTTTGTCACCTAATGATTATGGCACTTGGTCTGCTCTCCTAGAAATCTGAATTCTTGCTATGCCCACAAGGGGAATACATCCCCAAAAAGAGCCACTATTGTCATCTTCAAATTTTCAAATTTGAAATTCCCATATTGAAAATTTTTCCTTTGCACACTCAAAAGTGCACATTGAAAATCTGCCCAAGTGACCTACTTTGGAGAGCCACAATTTGAAGCCTATTGATTTTCATGACAAATGGATTGTTTCTCTCCATTTTCCTCACATTAATGTACTCCCTCATCCAATTTCAAAGCCCTATGATCATATTTGTTATTTTTACTAGGCCAAAAGAAAATGCTTTTTGTTTTGTTTTGCACCTACATTTTTTGGCAATGTTTCAAGGAGGTCAAGTTTTCCCTGTAATATCTTGTGATGAATGATGATTCAAGGAAAACCCTCTTGCATACATACTCAGTGTACCTAGATGAGCTTATGTTTCCAAAGGGATCCCCCTAGAAGTTGTTTTGATATATTTTCAAAGTGGTGACTTTGAGAGCCCTAATTGATTTTTGACATGTGAAATTGTAGAAAAGTCCAAGTAGACAACTTTGATATTTAATATCTTTCACCTTAGGAAGAATTTTTCCATGTCGTTTGTTGCAATAAATTCTTGGGTAAAATGGTAACATCCCTACTCAGTTTTAGGCTCTAAGGATAAGTTTTGATGGGTTAACTAATCCTTTTCTAATCACAACATGGCCAACAATGGTGTCCCAAAAAGTTTCAAATTTTCAAAATCTAAGGACAACTCATTTCTTGTTTTGGTCTAAAACCTATGTAGCTCCATTTTTCTCAATATGAAAGGTCATTTGATACATTATTTTAATGTACTTCTATTGCGGCAAACACATCTCAGGGCCAGGTGCCCCAATTTACTCACAGTGAATTTTCTTCAAATGGCTGGTAGGCGTAATTAGAAGTCACAAATTCTTCTAAAGTTCAAATGCTAATATTTGAAATATTTTGAATATTTTAAATATTGTGCAAATATAAATGGGAAAAACAAAATACATTTCAAAAGTTCTGGAGGACAAGCAAGTTTAATTATTGCTTGTGATTGGTTGAAAAGCACGGGGGCACGACTTCATAGGAGAACTCATTGCTCATATTTGATTTGAAGCTCTTCTTCCCATTTGTATCAGCGATCAGTGATGGTGGTGGCTTCTTATTGCCCATCACAGACTGAAGTGTATTTTTCCTCATCAGATTGGCGATCACCGCTCATCTCTATTTTTAGGGGAGATGCTGAATTCAAATCAGCGATGAGTGATGGCTGTTGAGTCCATCTCTCATCGCTATTTCTCAGAGGTTCTTCATAATCAAATTAGTGATGGCCTTCATGCAGTGATGGATTTGGGGCAAGTACATATGGATTTAAAATATTGGCAAAGTGAGTTCACATAAAATAATTTGGGGCAACTTTATTAAAACTTTACCAAGTTTATAAAATTTGTTTATCATTCATCACAATTTCATGGCATAATTTTGGGAATGAGCTAGCGATGGTGCAATGGCTGAAGGTTTCATCGCCCATCTCTATTGTGAGATTTGTTTTCTATTGCAATCAGCGATGGCTTGTGCTTGGATGTTGAAATTCAAAATGTTTTTAATGGCTGCAAATGAAGAATGCATTCACGTTTTTGGACTTGGAGCAGATTTTTGAACACATGTACAAGCTAATAAATGTACTCTCAACCTCTAGAAAGTTACCTTAACTATTTCTATTTCCTGGGAAGCAATTTAGGTGAATTTTTATACATTTTCTGACTGCCAGTAAGTGAAAGAAAGCCAATAAGTGAGTTTTTACAGCAGTGTAAAATGTTTGCATGGTATTTTCAAGTCAAGACAGGGAAAATGATGAAGAATGATGAGTCTTCTAGAAAGGGAATAGTTTTTTTGTTGTAGGGCAGTGGAGTCAGGAGCAAGAAAACAAAGAGCAGGTTGAAGATTGTTTAGCAAGTAAAGGGAGTTGAAGATCAATGAACCAGAATGTGCCAAGTGTCTTCTTTAGATGAACATTTAGGGTTTTTGTGTTTCTTTAAATGTTGTTTTTCTACCTCATTTTTTAGGAGAGGTTGTTTTGTAATTAATCATAGGGAATACTATAATAGGAATAGAGAACATTTATCAGTGGTTTTGTTCTAGGTTGGAGTTTATGATATCATTGTAATTTTGATTGCAAGCTGGCATGATAATACTAAATAGTGTAATTTCAAGACTACTTTATATCCTATGTGTATGTTTTATGAGTTTTGGATATATGTAGTCAAGGATTATTTTGTTCATCTCCACTGGTTTTCAATGGGTGTGTGGTTTATTTCTTGCCTATTAATTCCAAGAATTAATATAAGTGCTTGAATGAAGTTGTAGATTCATGTGAATTAAGTGCTAGGATACTAGTAAGAAGTAGTGGTCAGAATATTATGTTGAAATATTGTAATGCAACATTTCAGAGCTTTATGTAATGTCAGTTTAAAGATTGTTATCAGATTATATGGGTGTTTAAGATGAATTTGTTCCAATGAATGAATCACTGATCTAAGCGGTTTATTCATGCCATATTCTATTAGTTGATTCAATAGTTGATCACAAATTTAAATCTAATATACTTTTCTATCTATGTACGTTTATGTGTTGAGTGTAATGAGTTACATCTCACATGTTTAAATTTGGGATTAATGTAGAGGTCAGCCAAGCCTTTATAGTATTGTGTCTATTAAACATCTAAAGGAGAAATATTTGTTTATAGTATATTTGGTACTTTAGTGCCACAAGTATCTATAAATATACTGTTGGGATCAGCCGAGCTCAGGTTTAACAGAGCCTGAAGTGTAGGGGAGAAAGGGGTATTTTTTTCACTCTCTTGTTCATTGGCCATATGAACTCATTGAGTCTGAATATGAGAGAGTGGCTACTCTTTAGGACTCACTACATCTATTGATTTGGGAACCAACACAATTATCTCATCTTTTGAATGATTCTTATGCACATACTTAGGAATCTTAGGGATCTTTTTTAGAGCTTCTTTCTCTTCAATTTTCATCTCTTTTTATTTCTCTTCATCCTTTTCTTGTTCACTGCAAGGGGATTCATTAGTTTCATATCTTTTTATCAATATAGAACTCTGCAATGCTTGTTCAACCACCTTAACACTTGCACTTTCAACAATATTCTTCAACCTTTTATTATAGCACTGGTAAGCTTTGCTTCTTGTAAATTATCCAAGGAATATTCCTTCATCTGATTTGCATCACACTTTCTTAGGTTTTCTTCATTTCTTCTAACATAGAATTTTCTTCTAAAAACTATGAAATACTTTATATTTAGAGGTTTACCATACCATAACTCATAGGGTTTATTTGAACTGTTCAATCTTGGCCTCTGTTAAGAATGTAGACTACAATATGAGTTTATTCTCTCCAATAGAAATTTGGTATATTTTCTTCCTTCATCATTGTCCTAGAATTTTCTTGTAATATTCTATTCTTTCTCTCCAAAACTCCATTTTGTCGAGGAGTCTTAGGAGATTACAAATTCCTATTTATTCCATGATCTTCACAAAGACTATTAAACTCATTCAAGGTGAACTCACCACATATTTCAGGCATTAATCATTTTATTTTTACATCCATTTCATTCTCAACCATAGAATTAAATGCTTTGAACTTATCTAGGGATTCTGATTTTTCTTTAAGAAATGTCACCCAATTCATTCTAGAATAATCATCAATCAATAACATGAAATACATGTCATCATATAAGCTTCTTATTATGGTAGGTCCACACAAGTCTACATGCACCAACTACAAAGGAGCTACAATACAATGTTCCTTTGTCTTGAACCTCTTCTTAGTTTCTTTCCAAATTGACATTCCTTGCATATTGTATTGATAGGATTTTTAATTTTTTGTAGATTTCTCATAGCATAATTTGAACTAATCTTCACTAAGCTATCAAAATTGATGTGACTCATCCATCTATGTAATAGCTAAATTTTATTGATTTGAGACATAAATAACTTTGCACCACTACCTTTGAGTTGATAAACATTACCTAATGTCTTTGTTCCAATAGCAATCAAAGTTCTAGTTCTTTCTTGTATGATTTCACAACCACCATCCACAAACACAAGATTTTATCCTTTATTAAACATCTATCCTACACTTAGAAGATCATGTTGGAAACCCTTGACATAAAGAATATTTGTAATATGTTTTCCATCAAAATTAATTGATCCTTTTTCACAAATATTAGCAGATGTATCATCACCAAATGTAACAAGACCACCATCATACCTTTGAAGTTTAACAAAATTACATTCATTGTAATGCCCCTGTCGTAGAAACCCCAAAGGTACAAGTAAAAATGCAACAAAATTTCTTTTAAAGAACATAAAGAATGTACTTAAGTATTCCAACATAAGAATGTTCTAAGTTGCACAAGTAAATCCCTTGGGGTACACGAGGTGACATTACTAAACTAACGCATAACAAAGATAATAAATTAAACATTAAATAACCAATAACGTAAACCCATTCATCCTCATATCACCATTTAAAACATCCATTAACGATAACCACATTAATAAGAGTAATGCATATTAAACCATATATTCCCAAAACACAAATGAATTAATCATGAAGATATTAAGTATATATATTTCCACAAATACAACATAACATGACCAGTAATTACAAATGGTAGTTCACAAATGATTACATGGTATGAATATACATTACATCAGTTTGATAATACAACACACTGAACATATATACAAATTACATCAAAGTCTTCCCAACACACGTGGGAGTGATACATCAATAAGTGAAATACATCTATAGTACAAATACACATCTAGAACATATGAATCCTAGATCAACATCTACAAATCCCCACACTAAATGGTACAACTGCATCCAAAGGGACCCAATGGGGTGCATAGCACATTCCACCCAACCACCCTCATGCTGGGAGTAAACAAGGAAGGATCCCCGACCAAGCACATCTAACAGTAACACAAGACTAACTCCATACAAGATAACATAATATCAAAAGACCACACAGAAAACTAAACAACGATAAATCACCAAAGTCATAACAATAGACCACTTCTAGAGGACTTCAATAAAACAACTCAAATGGAATGCTAGAGGAGAGTGTCATCGCATGGCTTTATATGGATTATCTAGACAACCTATCACAAGGTGTCACCTCCATCTATACATGGATTATCTAGACAACCTAGTTCAAGGTGCCACCTCCATCTATGGTTCTCCTGATAGCCTATCTCAAGGTGTCGATCCATAGGGTTACTCATGTGGAATCGTTAACCTCTTGTGAGGACGAGGCAATGATCATGCCAACCACGGCCTTCTCGGCCCACCTTTAGTCTACGAT
Source organism: Sequoia sempervirens (assembly GCA_007258455.2). Taxonomy (NCBI): domain Eukaryota; kingdom Viridiplantae; phylum Streptophyta; class Pinopsida; order Cupressales; family Cupressaceae; genus Sequoia; species Sequoia sempervirens. The sequence continues at coordinate 38,425,100 of VDFB02105785.1, read as the reverse complement.
AACACTAACATGGGATGAGACATCCATAATTATCTTATTAATGTTTAACCACCCACCCATAATTAATTACTTAGGTTATCACTGATTACTCTAACTCGACGTGGGTTACCCTGACAGCCCCCACTTAGAGCCACTCTCTCTAGACACTAAAACACAACATCTAACACCAAGGGATTGTACCAACAAGAACATTGAACCAACAAATGGAACATCCACGAGGCATAACCATCTTACCAAAAGCATTTGAAACACATCCATAAAATGGTACAATCCAGGTATAACTCAAATCATAACCCTAGTCAAAACATAGGCCAAACATCAAATTGCAAAATCAAATATAACATCAATATCCCCACCTCTGCAAGTCCTTAACAATAACTTAAGCTCCTGTTGAAGGATAAAATTAAGTCTAGGGTTTTCCCACTCGACACAAAAACCAATGAAGAGAAAACCACAATAGACTTAACAAATAATCTCAAGAATAACAATTACGTTTAATCAAGCCATATAAAAAATTTCCAATACATAATAACTCCAACAAATAAATCAATCAATTACTCAAGAAAACTCCATTTAAAACACATAATTTATCTCTAATTTCCTCGATTACATTATAACATTGCAACTTGTATAAATTATCTCCTTAATACATAATCACAGTATATATATCTCCATCTTTATTTATATATATATATATATATATAACATATACCAACAAATAATCATCAATCAATTACTCAAGAAAACTCCATTTAAAACACATAATTTATCTCTAATTTCCTCGATTACATTATAACATTGCAACTTGTATAAATTATCTCCTTAATACATAATCACAGTATATATATCTCCATCTTTATTTATATATATATATATATACATATACATGCATATACATTTTTATGTGTATATACATATATACATATATATAATAAAAAATATATTAAAATCATGCTTTTTAAATCATATTATAAAAAATTAACAAATAACTTACTGTAAAAAAACACAACAATATATATATATATACACTAATATTAATATTAATATATATATATATATATATATATATATATATATATATATATATATATATATATATATATATATATATATATTTAAATACTCATCATAGAATACCAAAAATTGAATGTACCCCATTCGAATTTAAAAAAAAAACATTTAAAAGATATTCCGCCCCCCATAGCTTGTGGTATGACGTACCACAAGGTGGGTAGGCCGCAACCCACATGGTTGCGTGTGCAGCCTAGGCTATTGTGCGCAGCCTAGGCTATTTTGCATAGCCTGTGCAGGCTGCGTACAACCCCACAGGGGGACGTGGGTGGTATGGCTTCGGCTGACCACTCCACCCCCAAATTTTTTTTATTTTTTTTATTTTTTTTATTAAAAACAAAATTTATATTATAATTTCATTTTTCAAGAAAAACACAAAACCTAAAATATAAATATATTTTATTTTCCCTCAATAACGAGAACACAAAATCTTGGAATGTACAAATAATTTTAAAATAAACTAAAGTATCATATATGATTATGTATATATTTATACACACACACACACACACATATATATATATATATATATTCCTGAAAATAAAAAAAATATAAACAACAGTCTAGTTTCTTTTCTCTAGGAACAGAATAAATAGATAGGGTATACAATTTTAATTTCCATAACAAATCGATTTTCTTTTCCAAACAATTATTTCCACCACTAAATTTTATTGACGAACTACAAAAGATTTAACTATAGTTTTCAACAAAAAAATTCAAAGGTTAATCAACACAAATTTTTAATCACATAAAACCTCTTTCAAAACATAGAGAAATTAATTTCCAAATATGGAAGAAAATATTTTGTTCACAGAATATTAAATCTAAAGAAATAATAAATTTAAAGAACCTGGAGTCCTTCGTTTGATGTAGAATCCAAACATAGTAGCCTTCTTCCTTTTTGCAAGTAGAATCCCCTCTGCAGCTTCTTCTCAATTTCCTTCCTTTAGCTAACTTCTGAACCAATCCACTTCTTTTCTTACAGAACATTTTTTACCAAGAAGCACAAAAAAAAACTATTTTTTTCTTTTCTTTTTCAAACAAAAACCAGAAAAACCATTGTGTGTGTAAAAACCCCCTCACAATAAAAATAAATAATAATAAATAAAGCTCTTCATCTTTTTCCTCAAAAATCCTCTCCATTCATTGGTTCTTTTCTTGCTTTTAAAAGCACACACTTATCTCACAATTTTAATAAAAAATTAATTAATTCCTCATGATATTATCTTCACAAGATATTCTCCTCTGACTTTCTAATTTAATATCAGGAAAAAGATAATACATAATTATCATCATCATTATTAATTTAAATTAATTACTTACACTTTTAATTAATTAATTAACTTTTAAAATTCAACATTTTACTAACTTACAATTAATCAAAGCAATCAAAACAACATTAATTAATCGTATAAAATAAAGATTAATTAAATAACCACTAACCATAAATAAAATAAATAATTAACAATCAAACAATACAAAGACAAGGAAAAAACCTAAATCATCACATAACAACACTCACAACAGGATGACGGACTTGGGATAGGGACACTTCCTTATCAACTCCCTTTTTCAACATTGTACCTATTGTGTTAATTTAATGCTCACCCTGTCCTACCGAAGCAGGTGGAATCAATACTTTATCCCTGCAAATCCTGCATACAAACAAACGTCAAGTAACATGTAAATCTCCATTGTAGACACACAGTGAAAGGAAATTGGGGGGTTGCAAGGTGCTCACAAGCGAGTGATGCTACTCCGTCCTTTCACAAAGACTCACTAATAACACATCATAAAACATAGCATCATAGAATCACAACATCGACATATATAATATTAAAGAAAACCATAACATAATCAATTAATCTAGCCACCACATAAAGTATCATAAATCATCATAATAATGTCAAGTACAACAACCTGGAACTAAACTATGAATCCACACACAACCAAGTTGGTGAACTAATCACCATCACAAACCAGTATCAAACCAACACATAAGAGTAAAAAAATAGTAGCAAAGAGTATTAGCAACATGGGGGTATTACATTCATCAGCTGTCATATGATTTGAGCATTCATTATTAATTATCTAGTAATTATTTTTGTCTCTTGTATGAAAGGAAGTCACCATAGTTCTTTCAATGTTATGACCTATTACCAGAGCACTCTTCTTAACACATTTTTCAAGATTAGTAAAATTAGTTCCAAATTCTAGAGCCATGAACAAGCATTCATGGCTATCATAATCAGGATAGTCAGATTCTTCATCATCTAATACACCATTATCTCATTTAAAATAATAAATATTAACAAATTTCCCTCTATGATCCTTAGGTTTGTCAGTTGCAACATTTATTGCACTTTTAGAAGCATATTGGTCTATCTTTGCAAAATTGAAACATTTAAAGAGTAAATTACCTCTATATTTTCCAATGGTCTTTATCAATCTCCTTACAAAATTTTCTTTCACCTCATCAAGATCATCTAGATCTGATTCATCATCCTTCTCTACTTTGTAGACTTTAAAGGTTGTTTCTTTCTTTCTAATCTTGATCAAACTCTCTCAATTCATAAGAAATTAAAGCACCAAACATCTAATCTCTAGAATAATTATCCAAATTATAATCTTCCTCAATAGTAGAAACTTTAGAACTATAAGTTATAGGAAGATTTCTTAGTGCCTTTTTCAAAACATCACTTTCTTCCATCTTACCACCAAGACCATTGATGTAATAGAAATCTTCATCAACTCTGAGCATGTAGGTAGTAATCTATTCATCTTCACGCCTCCTTAGGGTTTCAAATTTGGCTTTGTAGTTTTGAATCTTCATTTGTTTGACCTTATCATCTCCTTCATAAATACTTTCTAACTTTGTCCAAACATATTTAGTAGATTTCAGACTTATCACCTTTCAAAGTTCAAAATTAGAGAGGACACTTAGAATAGCATTCCTTGCTTTACCTTTTCTCTCATAATCCTTGATTTCATCATCAATTTTTGGACTAGTAGCAGGCATAGTATATCCTTTTTCAAATGATTGGTAGACACGAAATCAAACAGAAACTAGAAAGGACTCCATCTTGTCTTTCTAGTAAGTGTAATTCATTCCATTGAACATAGGAGATTTGACACCCTTCTTGTGCACCATATGGATTTACCTCAAGAGGTTAATATCTCTCCAAGGAACCAAAGCTCTGATACCAATTATTAGATGAATAAAAAATAGGAGGAGGAGGTTGAATCAGTTGTATACTTAAAAACATTCAATCCATCACTACCATTCAACCCTTTATAGCCCTTAAACCCTTATCATGCATTAGCAAAATGTAGAGATATAAAATAGTAATGCAAACACATCCAAACAGATAAGAACACCAAATTTACCTTGAAAACCCAAAAAGGGTAAAACCATGACGAGGATTATCTCATTTATATATATAAATTACAATATTGAATATAATTAGGCTCACTATCAAGGGATCACTACACGAAAAAAGAATAAAGACTCACTTTCGAGTGGCTCACGACTAAGAATAAAGAAGATAGAAGATGGATATTACAAAAAAATTCACTATCTCAAGGCAACAGGAGAAATCCACCACTAAAACCTTATTCCATTTGCAACCTTTGGCACACTATCTCTAGCAATTTCAAGCACACTACATCAAATTCATAGGCATTAATCTCACACTCAGATCACCACACTTAATCAAATTTGAATCTTTCACATGACTTTTGCATATCCACACTCATCTCTAACAATTCACCTTGCATATATACCATCCTTGACCTAGACAATCTAAATTAGGTTGGCCTTAATGAAACCTATGCACCTTAAATGTACAACACCAAAATAGGTCAGTACAAAACAACTCCATAGTGGAATCAAGTGAAGGATGACCATACCAAGGGTTAACTAGGACTAAAATCCCCATCAACATGCTATATATTTGCAATCAATGAGATGCCTCCACAAATAGCTCTATCACACCAAGTCAACCAAACTTGAACTAACACTACAAGTGACCACATACATTGTCATGTCCCCTTCTCAGTGACATCTCTCAGAGGACAGGATTGGCCTATCACATGACCCTCGTAGGCCGATAGACTGGATAGGGGGTCACTTCGGAGCTTGGCTCAGCTTCAGTCAGCAGGGATTGATCAGTTGTCTTTTGTTCTGGCTCGATCGGAGACTATTTGCAGAATTGCTATTTTTAGCAATTCCTGGCAGGCAGTGTGGGACCACTACTATTTTTAGCAGTATGGCTGTGGCGGCATCAGGAATCACTTCAGAGTTCGTCAGCATCAGACGGATCATTCATCGGGTTAGAAACGAGGAAGATATTAATATTTGATCGTATTGATTAAATATTAATCAATTAATGATTTATAATATAAAGTTATAATTTTAAATTATAACTTAAGTGTTTTCCTTGAAGGGTATGCCCAACATCAGAAGGGGCCAAAAAGTGATTATTAAAGTATTTAAAATATTCAGCTGAGGACTATTGAAATATTAAAATATTAAAACGTGAATATTTTAATGAAACCCTATTTTTAAGCAAATCGCACTTTTCAGCCTATTAGTGGATTTTGCATTGGGAATTGTGCATTATGAGATTATTGAGTTTGATATTGATCAATTTTGGTCTGAGCCTGAGACTCTAGGGTTTCGTGTTCGATTGCCTTGGGGAACGAGCCATCTCCAACGGAAAGCAATTCAGAGAGTGTGCAATATCACTTGATCTATTGCCACAGAGGTTTTCTTATTCAGAGAAAACTACAGAGCTTCAGAGAAATTCATATTGTCTGAGATTCTTCAGTCTTTGTTTCCAGAGATCATTCATTAGCTGGGGCGCACCATATTTAGAGGCATTGATATTGATTTGGGAGAAGTCCGTACCAAATTGTTTGCTGATCTAACAGGCCGTACTTGCACAGCAGGCCGTACATCCTTCAAGCACGTGTTCATTCATATTGAGAGAAACGCCTTCCATTCTTGTTTCTCAGTTGTAACAAAGGTGGCGCCTACCTTGCTGGAGTCTTTTGCAATCATCAGTTATAAGGAGAAAAGGACTATTTAATTCTGTCGTACAATTCTGTACCTTCAGCCGTACCAGCAAATTACCAGGTTTTTCTTCTATAAAATAATGTTATTCTTTGATGCATGTTTCTAGATCTCAATGTATTGTTGCCAGTTGAATCAATAAAAGCAACGCCTTCATTCTACAGTGTTTTCTCTTCGCATATTGAAGATCTAGTATTTTTAGAGGATTTATTATCATTTTCTAGAATAGCCGTACCCTTCATTTATTGCATGAAAAATCCAAAAATTGCAAAAAAACACAAAACACTCAAAAACGTCAGAAAACTTAAAAATATCAGTCAGAGCAGTGTCAGGGGGAAACAGGGGTTTCTACAGTGGTATCAGAGCTTGATTCTGCCATCCTAGGGTTTGGCCATCACATGCAGCCAGAGGAATTTGACACATACAGGTATTATACACGCAGACGTGCCTTGATTGAAAGGCAACGCTGAGCAGACAGCCAGATATCATGGCTGACAGGAATGATAGGGCTGACAGGACAGATATACCGAGGATAGAGATCCCACAGAACAACCGAGATCAGGATGATGCTGAGGTCTTACTCACACTCAGAGATCTTTGTGCAGGACAACGTCGTTCTGATGATGTATTACAGCAGGTAGCACAGGCACTGCAGAGATTAGGGACTTCGAGGAGACCGTCACCACATCGTGACGATGACAGGAGTGATGCTGGGTCACAGAGAGCACCTAGGACAGTGTCACGGACAGCTGATAGGCCTACAAGGCCTACGTTCCTGAACAAGAGCCCGATGAGGCTATGCCAGAGGAGGATCGGGATGATTTGTTTGCTGATAACCTTATGGCAGCAAACGAGGAGTGGGAGTTGATACCTCCTGCAGTTAGAGAACAGATCACTTTTGACCGTTTTATCACACAGAGGCGTGAACACAATAGGGCTCGTCAGGATTGGAGACCCCGACAGCAGAATAATGACCTCAAACATGCAACTAACAGGTTGAATCTGGTGATGTTTGATGGCAGTGGGAAGATGACAGCCCAAGCTTGGATTAGCAAGCTTGATACATTCCTTACCTTGCGTCCGATGGCTGAGAGAGACGCTATCCGTTACGCTACACTGCACCTCGAGGGAGTAGCTTATGACTGGTGGCATCACGGTATGGTGACGCTACATCATGATAGGATCACTTCATATCAGGAGTTCGTAGACAGGTTGGTTGAGAGATTTGATAGGAAGGATCTGGAAACTTACTTTAGAGATTTGGCACAGTTGAGGTAGAGTGGCAATCTCGAGACATACATCAGCGACTTTCAGAGACTATCCGTCATGGTTCCGAGCATATCTGAGAGGCGGTTGGTAGTTCTCTTTATGGAGGGTTTGACAGAACCACTTAAAGGCTGGATAAAAGCCTTTGATCCTCCATCATTACAGGAGGCGATGAGGAAAGCACGTAACATGGAGTTCGCAGCCCCGTCAAGTAAATTTAACTCCAGAGGTTCCTCATCGTTTAGAGACAACAAGGGCTTCAATAAAAACAATGATAAATCTGATTATAACAAAAACAAATCAGATTATAAAAACGATTCGAAAGGTAAATCAGCCTTCCCACCTTTGGATCGTGAGGCCCTGAATGACCTTCGCAGGAAAAAGTTATGCTTTTACTGCAAGGGACCGTATGATGCCAATCACGATTTCCCTCTAAGACCTAAGGGCAAGGCGAATCGTGTTATGTGGGCATACTATGAAGACTCAGAATCAGAAAATTCAGAGCAGCCAGAGCATTCAGATGATTCAGAGTCAGAGACTCCAGAGCATAGAGCAGAGGTAGAGCCCGAGCTTCAGATACAGGAGGGTAGATTGTCTAGCATCCAGCAGGAGGGTTCTTTCCGGCTCCACGGTGTATTAGCAGGTCAGAGGGTCATTACCCTATTGGATACAGGAGCTACACATAATTTTATTGATGCTAGGTTCGTTGAGAAATGAGGGCTTATCACAGAGGAGTTTGAGGGCATCAGAGTCAAAGTGGTAGACGGGTACACTTTGAGATGCGAACGCATGATTAGAGATCTTCCATTACGCTTGAACAACTATGAGTTCAAAGCAGATTATTATGTTGTCAATATGGGAGACATTGATTTAGTATTGGGAATGAAGTGGTTACACTCCTTGGAGGAGGTCACACTTCGTCTCAAGGATATGGAGATACGTTTTGAGGTCGACGGGAAGACTCACATTCTTAAGGCAATACGGGACAGCGACCTTAAAACAATTTCCTTTCGCCGAATGGAGCGGCTCATGCGTCATGACATGGTAGAGTGGGCTGCCGAGTGTCATTTAGCACCTTTACAGGAGGGACAGCAAAAGACAGAGTATCATCCGGACATTCAGAAGATCAGAATCAAGCATGATAAGGTGTTCAGTGATATTCCGCCAGGTAGACCTCCAGATAGAGGGATAGAGCACATCATTGAGCTCGAGGAGGGTGCAAAACCCGTCATGATAACTCCTTACAGGCATCCGAAAAGATTGAAGGATGAGATTGAGAAGACTATAAAGGAGTTATTGGCTATGGGTCACATTAGACCTAGCAAGTCGCCGTTCGCTTCTTCTGTTGTATTGGTGAAGAAGAAGGATGGAACGTTGCGCATGTGCATTGATTACAGGGTCCTGAATAAGAGGACAATTAAAAATAGATACCCGATACCGAGGATAGATGAGTTGATTGATGAGCTTCATGGGGCATGTTATTTTATGAAGATTGATTTACGGTCGGGTTATCATCAGATTAGAGTCCGTGAGCAGGACATAGAGAAGACAGCCTTCAGATGTCATTGTGGGCACTTCGAGTTCGTAGTGATGCCATTTGGGCTCACTAACGCGCCAGCTACCTTTCAGTCTACTATGAACAGGGTATTTCATTCTTTGCTGAGGAGGTTTGTGTTGGTCTTCTTCAATGACATTCTGATATACAGTCGGACTTGGCAGGAGCACTTGACTCATTTGGAGACTGTGTTGAGCATCTTGGAGAGGGAGTCCTTTTACGCCAAGGAATCCAAGTGCGACTTGGGGATGACCGAATTGCTATACCTTGGTCACATTATCAGTGCGGATGGAGTGCGTATGGATCCTGAGAAGATCCGCGCCCGTGTTGATTGGCCCACACCGGCGAACCTGACACAGTTGAGAGGGTTTCTCGGTTTGTGTGGATTCTACCGCAGATTCGTGAATGGTTATTCACGACATGCAGCCCTGATGACAGATTTGATGAAGAAGGGGGCGTTTGTTTGGACTTCTGAGGCACAGGAGTGTTTTGAGAAGTTCAAGGAGTTGATGACCACTTGCCCTATTTTGGCACTACCCGACTTTATGAAGCCGTTTGAGCTTCAGTGTGATGCATCAGGTGAGGGCATTGGTGCGGTGCTTATGCAGGACAAGCAACCGATAGTTTATGAGAGCCGCAAGCTCAGAGGACCCGAGCGTTTGTACAGCATATACGATAAGGAGATGCTCGCGATTATGCATGCCTTAGCTAAATTTAGGCAATATCTTGTTGGCAGCAAGTTTTGCATCAAGACTGATCATAACAGTCTAATACACTTCTTGGGGCAGCGAGATCTCAATGATAGACAGCAGAAGTGGGTCAGCAAGCTGCAGGCTTATGACTTTGATATTTCGTATATCAGAGGTACTCAGAACGTAGTGGCAGATGCACTTTCACGGAGACCGTACTTGAGCACTATGGTTCAGATTTCAGAGGATTGGAGGCATATGATAGTGGCAGAGTATGCCAAGGACAGTTGGGCCTCCAGCATTGTCGAGGGATCAGCAGTTGACACTAGATACACACTTGTGAATGACTTGATCATTTACAAGCACAGGATATTTTTGATTCCCAGTTCAGAGGTGAAGAACATGGTTATGCGAGCCTTTCATGATACCCCTACAGCAGGACATCCCGGTTACTTCAAGACTTGCAGGCAGATACGGGAGAGGTTCACGTGGAAAGGTCTTAAGAGAGATGTTCTTCAGTATGTGCGTGAGTGCCCTGTTTGTCAGCAGAACAAGTAGGAGAACACTCACCCGGCAGGATTACTACAGCCACTTTCGATTCTTGACAAGAAGTGGGAATGCCTGTCGATGGATTTTATCACGGGCTTGCCTAAAGCCCAAGGGCGTGATTGTATATACGTGGTTGTGGATCAGCTTACGAAGTATGCCCACTTCTTTCCGATCACCACGACTTACACGGCTACACAGGTGGCAGAGGTGTTCTTTCGTGAGATATTCAGACTCCATGGGTTGCCTCGGAGCATTGTGAGTGACAGGGATAGCCGGTTCCTGAGTAACTTCTGGCAGGAGGTCTTCAGGCTTTGCGGGACCGAGCTTACACCGAGCACCAGTTACCATCCACAGACAGATGGGCAGACAGAGATAGTGAATAAGTGGGTGGAGGGATATCTCAGGAACTACATAGCAGGGCAGCAGAAGGCGTGGGTCAAATGGATACACTTGTGCGAGTATTGCTACAATTCGACATTCCATATGACCATTCCGGATGTCACACTTCATAGCTATATGGGTGCCAAGGAGCACCGGGGTTCCTTGATCTGTTATTGGCGGCAGTGGGGGTGCGAGTCACGGGAGGGTTGGATGGGAGAGTCAAGAGACACTATGAGGGCTCTCAAGGAGAATATGTGCAAGAAGGCACAAAAATCGTGAAACAATGCAGCGGATCCCGGAGAGGGGCGGAGAGGGCATTTGAGGTTGGTGATATGGTTTTACCTCATGCTTGACCCTATAGTCGATCCACTCTTAGGAAGGTGGGTCGAGCTTTCAAGCCACGCTATTCACGGTCCCTTTGAGGATCTGAGGAGGATTGCGAGGTGGCTTACGAGCTTGAGCTTCCAGTTGAGAGCAGGGTACACAATGTATTTCATGTGTCACGCCTCAAGAAGGCGTTGGGTCATCGTGTTGTACCATCTGCAGTGTTACCACCCTTAGATGATGAGGGTAAGTTGATTCTAGTACCTGAGTCCATCCTGGAGTATAGGGAGAGACAGTTGGTCGGAGGACTATCAGGGAATATCTGGTGAAATGGAGAGATTTTCCGGTTGAGGATGCGACATGGGAGAGCGAGGAGATTCGAGCATCCGGCATTAGAGATGTTTGAGGACAAGCAATTTGAGGGGAGGGGTGGGCTGTCATGTCCCCTTCTCAGTGACATCTCTCGAGGACAAGATTGGCTATGACATGACCCTCGTAGAGCCGATAGACTAGATAGAGGTCACCGAGCTTGGCTGACTTCATCAGCGATTGATCGGTTGTCTTTCGTTCTGGCTCGATCGGAGACTATTTAATTACTATTTTTGTAATTCGGCAAGCAGTGTGGGACCACTGCTATTTTATAATATGGCTGTGGCAGCATCAGGAATCACTTCAGAGTTGATGCATCGGATCAGTCATCGGGTTAGAAACGAGGAAGATATTAATATTTGATCGTATTGATTAAATATTAATCAATTAATGATTTATAATATAAAGTTATAATTTTAAATTATAACTTAAGTGTTTTCCTTGAAGGGTGCGCCCAACATCAGAAGGGGCCAAAAAGTGATTATTAAAGTATTTAAAATATTCAGCTGAGGACTATTGAAATATTAAAATATTAAAACGTGAATATTTTAATGAAACCCTATTTTTAAGCAAATCGCACTTTTCAGCCTATTAGTGGATTTTGTATTGGGAATTGTGCATTATGAGATTATTGAGTTTGATATTGATCAATTTTGGTCTGAGCCTGAGACTCTAGGGTTTTGTGTTCGATTGCCTTGGGGAATGAGCCATCTCCAACGGAAAGCAATTCAGAGAGTGTGCAATATCACTTGATCTATTGCCACAGAGGTTTTCTTATTCAGAGAAAACTACAGAGCTTCAGAGAAATTCATATTGTCTGAGATTCTTCAGTCTTTGTTTCCAGAGATCATTCATTAGCTGGGGCGCACCATATTTAGAGGCATTGATATTGATTTGGGAGAAGTCCGTACCAAATTGTTTGCTGATCTAACAGGCCGTACTTGCACAGCAGGCCGTACATCCTTCAAGCACGTGTTCATTCATATTGAGAGAAACGCCTTCCATTCTTGTTTCTCAGTTGCAACAAAGGTGGCGCCTACCTTGCTGGAGTCTTTTGCAATCATCAGTTATAAGGAGAAAAGGACTATTTAAATTTTCCGTACAATTCTGTACCTTCAGCCGTACCAGCAAATTACCAGGTTTTTCTTCTATAAAATAATGTTATTCTTTGATGCATGTTTCTAGATCTCAATGTATTGTTGCCAGTTGAATCAATAAAAGCAACGCCTTCATTCTACAGTGTTTTCTCTTCGCATATTGAAGATCTAGTATTTTTAGAGGATTTATTATCATTTTCTAGAATAGCCGTACCCTTCATTTATTGCATGAAAAATCCAAAAATTGCAAAAAAACACAAAACACTCAAAAACATCAGAAAACTTAAAAATATCAGTCAGAGCAGTGTCAGGGGGAAACAGGGGTCTCTGATACCTAAGTTAGTTACCGTTGCACCAAAAGCCCGGACTGGTAGTGAACGACACCCCTCTTAGCGTTAAGGGGGCATCCCCAGGATAGGTACTCCCGCCGAAGACCCCGGACACGTGGCTGGGCAAACCGCTCGAACAGACCTACGTCACCTTCCGATAGGGTCCCGCATCGGGACATCACAGCCCACCACGCTCCGCGAGTCTCGACCTCGAGACCTCCAGTTCTGATACCAAGTTAGTTACCGTTGCACCAAAAGCCCGGACTGGTAGTGAACGGCACCCCTCTTAGCGTTAAGGGGGCATCCCCAGGATAGGTACTCCCACCGAAGACCCCGGACACGTGCCTGGGCAAACCGCTCAGACAGACCTACGTCACCTTCCGATAGGGGCCCGCATCGGGACATCACATACATGCTTCTCTAGGTCATGAAGATAACACAGAATTACTTCATAGCACCCACACAACATCTTAGAATATTCTATTATCATCAGAATATTCTACAACTCTACCACAACTACCTAAAACTGAGAACACCATCATTCTACCCAACCAAACATACTGCCACAGAAAAAACTTACTAACCAACCTTGTGGAACACCTCAACACCTGAAACCTCAAGGGAAGGAAGTTATAGACAATATAAGGTCATTTCCAAATTTGTAAGGAAATAAAATTTACTACAGAGAAATATAGAGCAATCTCATTTCTCCTAGATAACCTTCTACACAAACAAATAAACTAGCAAACACAACATTCATTGTAGAAAAATATGTTCGAGTAATCACGATAATCACTTCATAATTAATTAATCATTAATTAATTATTAAGTCCCTTATTACTTTATTTCACTTAACCTAAACTTATGAGTTTTTTTATTATTAGTTTGAACTAAATATATGACAAGTTGTCTCATTGCATGAGATTATAACACTTGTCACTATCTATTCAATCCTCATCTAGGGTTTTCTTTTGCATGCTTTTATAAAACTTGGACATTCATTGTAATTCATTAATTTAGAAGCATTCAGGTTAATACATTGCACATATTAGTGCTCTTCTAGATTCTCTTGGTTTCCCAACAAATCAGTTGCTATGATCTTTCTTTTGTGATAGGATAATTGCTTGTAGTTGTTTTCTAGGTATTGTGGAGTTCAATAATAAACTTAAAAATGGTATTGAAGATCCCGATCTATAGCGCCATGTCCAAATTTTAAGAGATCCTATCTTGAGAAAAAAAATATTCCAGTTTTTAAAAAAAAAATTCCAAAAAAATTTAAAAAAAAAACATAAATTTTTCTTTTCAATTTTTGTTTTTTGCAAAAAGAAGCAAAAATAAAATCTTTTGGTTTTAATGTTTTTCAAGAAAATTAAAAAATTAAAAATCATCATCAATTTTTCTTTTCAACTTTTTTATTTTTACAAATAAAAAGGGAAAAACAAAAATGAAAAAATAAGAAAAAAAGAAAAAAATATTTAAAAAAAATTTCACTACCCATTAGCCACCAGCCAAGATTTTCTTTCTTTTTTGACCTATTTTCATAAATCGGTCATAACTTGGGCATACACTATCGAGGAAAGCAAGATATTGTCAAAAAGATGGCTCTCTAAAATTTCCAATGGTATAGGTCTTATTATCAAATTTTTCTTTCGATTCTTGTTATTCCTAGTCAAAGTCAGACCTTCATTTTTCACTTTGGAGCTCATAAATTTTTTCTTGTATCTCTGATCTTCGCATTTCAAGTAGTTTTGGAATTGTATTTTAGAGCTCTTTACATTTAATCATGCACTTTTTTCAGAATCGGTCCTAGGTACATTTTATTTAGTATTTTGTGTTTCCACATTCTACTTTTAATTACTTTGACGTCTTAGCACTTGGAAAGGATTTGTTTGCGTGTGATGACATCATTTGATCTAATTTATATGTAATGAGGTTTTTAGTCTCTGATTTTTTCATTTGAGTATCATTGGTTTTTTGTTCATTCTTTTGTGATCAACTTGGATAAGGATAACTTTGAGTCTTGGCGAAATGACATCCTGACACATCTTAGGTGGCTTGATATTTTACCTTATTTGTATGGACTCATACCTACACCAGACACATTGGGGAGTTTATCAGCACGGGGTATCATCAGAGATCATATTGTAGGGGTTATATGTTCTAGCGTTGATTTTGACACTATGTGTGTTGTATTGGTCATTTATTTTCCCCACACACTTTGGAAAAACTTTGGGAGATCTATGGAGACCCTCATAACTCTCCATACCTTTAAGATCCTACTATAGATTGTCTCATCCCTCTTTCATATGAAAATTCCATACCCTTTGATGATGATACTTTAGAGGAGCTTGAGTATATCATAGGTCTTGCATGTTTTGATGGCTCATAGACTTTTTTTCATGTTCTCACTCTTCAGATTGAAACTACATCATCATCTCCTATTATTCATGATCAATTTGACATTACCATATCCTTGGTCCCTATTGATTCAATGTATCATGATATACATCTTCTAGGCATAGCTAATTTTCATTCATATTTCGCATACATATCATCCTTTTTTTTGGAGTCCTATATTATAGACTTGGAGGACTACTTTGAGAACATTCATCTCCTATCTTTTGATAGCCAAATCAACATTGTTGGCCCACCATCTTAATCTCCTTTGCAACTTGTTCTATATCAGTCTTCATGGGATTCTGGATTGACATCATCACTTGCCAACATGTGGACATGTGAGAACTCTTCATAGGCACACATCATTTGGATTTGTATTTTGAATATCACTGATCCTTTAGGATTGACTTCTCCAATAACCAATGGATTTGTTTCTTCCTAAGGGGATAAATGTTGTTTGTAGGAAGTGGATCATATTATATCTTCAAGTGTTCATCATTTACAAGAGAGATATTTCTTTATGGTGGGATTCATATTCTCATTTTATCTCTCGTATCAGAGGACATCTATTATACTTTCATTATACAAGTATTCCTTGGGGGGTCACATTGAGTCGTCCTTCTATCGTACTTTCACTATTGTATTCTTTTCATTTTATCTCTTTTGGAGAGGAGGTTTTCCCATGAGGTTTTCTCATTTTCTCTAGTTATGAGAGATTCATTTATTTGTACATCAGTACCTCATCAATAATTGTATCTAGGACCCATCCATGCATCCATCATCATATTCTACATCAAGGTTTTATAGCTTCTCTCTATGTTGATTTTAATGGGGGTGTTAGAGTAATAAGGATAATCACTTTATTTTTAATTAATCATTAAATAATTATTAAGTCCCTTATTACTTTAGTTCACTTAAGCTAATTTTAGGAGTTCTTTTTTATATTAGTTTTAACTAGATATAAGACAAGGTGTCTCATTGCATGATAGTAGAACACTTGTCACTATTTAGTGAAATCCTCATCTAGGGTTTTATTTTGCATGCTTTAATAAAACTTGCACATTCACTATAAATTATTAATTTAGAACCATTCAGGTTAATACATTGCACATATCAGTTCTCTTCTTGATTCAATCTTTTATCTCTTGGTTGCATAGAAAATCAGTTTCTTTGATTTTTTTTTTGTGATAGGATAATTTCTTGTAGGTGATTTTTGGGAGTTGTGGAGTTCAATCATCAACTTCAACATGATATAGAACCTCTTAACACCTTTTATCATCATATCAAAACCACACAAGCATATCCTCTATAATACCCCTCTGTTTTGCATTTTGGTTGGACAGTGTGTCCTTGTTTGCTTTGATGTGCTTTTTGGTTATTGAGATGTTGTATCATGTGTGTGCGATTTGATAGATAATTATAGAGTTATAGTTTATTGGTGTGATGTGATGTATCTTATCTGATGCTTTATTTGGCATGTTTTATTGGCGTAATGATGACTAGTTATTGTAACATGTAATCGCATGAGATATCTGTTTATGATGGAACTATCAGTCTATGATGAGTGTATTGGTGAAGGGGACAAGATCTCATCACTTGCTTGCGAGTACCCTACGATCTTGAGATTTCCTCTTCACGGGGTGTTTTATTTATCATATATATGCATGTTCGATATACTCTTTTTTGTAGGTTGACAGGTACAGGACATCGACTCCACCTGATTTCACAGGTTTGAGCATGTCAATTGACCAACGGTAATTAATTGGGAGATATTAGCTAGGTTTTTCCGTGCCAATTCATCACCCTAGTCATAGCATGTTGTCAGTTTGTCGTCTGGTTTAGTTGTTTCAATTTGGTTCATTCCTCGGTTATTTATTTAATTTCATATTTTAAAGGCTATTAAATGGTGGGTATGGTTAAAATGATGATTTAACATATCTATTTTCAAGGTTGAAATGTTATTTATTTCATTGATTAATAAAATAATTTTTAGTTTATTGATTAACTAGGCAAATGGTGATAAATTAAATGAAATAGTTGTTTTTCCATTATTGTATACTAAGATTCAAATTTAAAAGGAAAATGGAAATCATGTTGGATATTTAAAGTTAAATGATAATAAAAATAGAAATGTGTTTTAGATTTCACTTTTTGAAATTTTGGATGAAATAAATTCTTTGCAAACTTTGAATTCTTTTGTTTAAAAGAAATTTTGAAATGCATGAAATTTCAATTAGAAAGTAAATTTGTTTTAAAATTTTAAAAGAAATGGAAATATCCCCAAAATTGCAATAAATTTGGTGGATGGGATATTTTAGGGGTTTGACTAAATTTGGGGAAAACTCTATTTGAGCAATTTCAATTTCATATGTTTTTCAATTTTTCAATTTGGTGGAGAGTTTTGTTGTGGCCTTGCTTGGATTTGAAGGAGATTGAAATTCTTGGGTGGGCTGGAAAAAGATTTAGAAGCACCATTTGAATCCTTCAAGCTTTGGAGAAAAACCAAGTTCTTTCTTTGATTGTGTTTTTCTTTTTGAAAGAGTTTTCAAATCTTACTATGCTATTGGAAAATTATTTTTAATGCTGTTTGAATTTCAATGAAAACCCATGTCAAATTCATTTCAAAACTTGCAAACAAAAAAAAAAAAAATCTGTTGAAATCATGGGAAAGAAAACAAGGAAAAAAATTCAAACCATAGAAAATTAGAAGTTGCACAAAAGAATTTCTTTTATGAACTAGAAATTAAGAGATTGTGCTTGCAAATTGTATTTTGTTTGGAGAAAAGAATTTGCACAACTTCAGTGTATATATACATATGATATATATATATATATATATATATATATATATATATATATATATATTCATATATTGAATTCATGTTGGGATTCTTTTTACCCAGATCTCTTTTTTTTTGCCAAAAAAATTAAATATGCTCTGTTTTGGAATTTTTTACCAGAAAACAAAGCTTATTCTTTGTTTATTTTCTGTAGAGAAGTCTTTCTAAAATAAAATTGTTTTTTGGGAAAAAAATTTAAAAAATGGCTGGGGAGGCGTGGAGGGGGTGCGTTGTAGCCCTACCTCTCCCTTTGGGAGGGGCCGCAGCCCAGTGCATGGCTTTTGTTTTTTATAAAAAGTTTTATTTATTATTAATAATTATATATATATATATAATATTATATATATATATTATATATATAATAATTATATATTATATATAATATATATATATTATGTATATATATTTTATTAATATTTAAATAAAAGTTTTTTTAAAATAATTATTTATATATATATATATATTTTATATATATATGATGTATACATATATTTTATATATTTTTAAATAATTGAGTTAGTTGAATTTTAATGGATATATTTAAATGTTAATTATATATTTATATATATATATAATTGTATATACATTAGGTATATACTTTTATATATATTTAATATATATGAGTATTTGAATATAGTTGATTTTAAGTTGATTATTCATTATCAAAGTTGAAATAAAGATTGATTTATTTTTAATGAAATGATTTTATCTAGTAAGTTGATTTGAATATTTTGTATGAATGGGAAAACATAATTAAATGATTAGTGTCAATTCCTTAATGTTGCCAATACAATTTTATTTACCTTTGAGTATTTGCAATCGAGGTGTTATTGGGTGAATTGGATTTAGAAAATCCTAACAATAGTTTAGTTATAATTGTGTTTGAGTTGGAAAGTGTATGTAAGTTTTGATTTTAAAATTAGTGCTATTGTATTTTGGAAATTAAGGGTAGTGCAATGATTAGATATTTGTTAAGGGTTAGGGTTGTAATTGAAATGAATATGGTTAATGTGTTTACAACGACCTGTTTGATTTGATGGAATATTAAGTTCTTGTAAAGGATTTTTTAAATGTCAAGATTATGTACGTGGTTAAGTTATATGGATTATAATTAGAGCAAGGTTGATGATATTAAATATGTGTAAAGAAAAGGGTTATTTTATTACGATGTTGTTATAATGGGTAGAATGTTATTTAAAAGTTCTTGCATTCCATTGCCTTAAATGGTTAATGGGGAATGTTGTTTGTTTTCCAGATTGCAAAGGAATATATAAGGTTCATAAAAATTATATTTTTTAGAACTTATATGAATAGTTAAAAGATTAAGTATATGAGGTATATATGGACTTTGGTTCCTGTTTTATGAGAAAAGATTGTTATGTTGAAAGACATCTTTAGTTATTTAAAGAACATGTATTTTTATGATTGTTGATTTAAGAAAATTCTTGTTGGTATTGTATGGGAAATATTGTTTGTAATACCCCTAATGTTGTTTGGACTTGATACTTCTGTGGTTTTGATTGATGCTTTGTAACTGTGATTGTTATTACTTATTGTTTGGTGTGTGTAGATGCATAGTTTAATTGATTGCTACATTTGACATTATTAGTATGATTTATAATACTTCATGTGGTGTTTGGTTTATTTTATCATGTAATGGTTTCTCCTTAATATGATATATGTCAATGTTGTGATTCTATGATGTTAATTGGATTTAGTATTATATTATGATGGAGTAGATAAGTAATCATGTTATCATATGATCAGTTTGTTTAGAATATTATTTCATCATTGATATTGTAATTGTTAGAATATCTAGTGCCCTCTGTTTCGGTCATTGTTGTTGGTAATGTCATGATGATGTGGTGATTTTATTATTTAATTTAATTTTAAGGTTATAAGATAACACTAATAATAAGCTTGGATTTCATTAATAAAATTAATTTAAATTATAAGGTTACCTATTAAATAATAAACGTTAATTTAATTATCTTTGGGAGTTAGTTATTTAAAGTAATCGAATTAGATGAGGAAAGGTAATTATCATTTAATGATTAAATTCGATTAATAAATTTAAAAGTGAGAAAATATTAAAGAGGATTAAATATTAAAATTGTACTTAAGTATGAATGAAGGTAAAAGCGAGAATAGCCATTAAAAGTTTGGTACCTAATTATAATTGATAAATTAATTATCTTGTGAAGATAATAATGTTAATATGGTAAACAATGTGACGAAATAAATTCTAATAAAATATTATTAATGTTTAAAATGAATTAAATAAATCAAACTTGAATATTATAATTAAGTAAATAAATAAATAAATAAATGATTGTGGAGGTAATGAATAATAGTACAATAAACAAAATTAAATGGCTTCCTTATTATTATTTTCGGAGGATAAAATACTTCATACGCAATAAAAATAAGATTTTATTATTATTTCTATGTGAAATAAATAATAAACATGCAAAGAAATATTAGTTGAATTTCAAGTTTCGGTTATGGGGAATGTGAAAAGACATTCAGTTTGGAATTGAAGGGGTACCTTCAGTAGTATATTTGTATCTCTGGCTTGAGGGTCGAGGGGAACACAACATGTTTTCAATTTTGCACAATCGAAGTGAGAGAAAAAGCTATTAGGAGTGCAGCTATGGTACTTCACGACAAGATTCAGGATTTGAGGAAAAGAAACCAAGGTATGTTATTCGATTACCATTTGTGGTAGTAACATAATTTTGTATTCTTAATTGTCTTTGCATGTAATTCTGCGGAAGTTTAGTTTCTGAGTTTCCTCCTTTCACCTTGCCTGAGAATCTATCCTTCTTACTGTAACTGGACTATCATATATGAGTATTTTTCTTAAATGTAACCTCTATTTGGGACGTCTCCCTTACTCATCATCATTTGCATATATAGTCGTCGGCTTGGGTTTAAGTATAATATTAGCTCGATGCAAGATTTGGCGTTGGTTCTACATGTTACTTCTTTATAAATCTCTGAATGCATTATTTGTTGCCATATCCTATTCAGTCAATGGTTGTCTTCATATAGAATTCTTTTATAGGAGAGCACGAGCTTCCTTTTAGTCACCTTCTCTATCATTGTAGGAAGTTCATGCCATTCCTTTATAGTAGATTAAATCTAAGGAATAGAAAATCCTTTACCTGAACTTAATAGGGAGTTTAAAAGTTTAAATAACCTGCTTGATTCTGCTGGTAATCTATCGCAGTTGTTGCACTTGAAAATAAATAATGTCAATTGTGGTAAAGATTATTTTTCCAAACTTCAACTTGAACGCGTTTCTAGAAAACTCGCCAGCAAACAGAAAAGTGTTTTAAAAGGAAAGGTTGTACATTAATTCTTCTTCTCTTAAGTCACGTATTTGCACCTCAACTTTCTCCTTCCCTTTTGTTGTGTGGATAGCGAGCGAAATTTGATAATAATGCAAGTAGATGGCGATATTTCCAAATTCCAATATTCACCTTCTGTTACTTGACAACCTGTCACTGGTACGACATTTAGAGTTGAGACATTATACAGAATTTAATAGCCTCCCTAAAATCATTGACCATCTTTCACAGCTACAACTTTTCGAATTGCAAGGTGTAGTAAATTTAACAACCTCTTAGGTTACTTTTAATCTCGTCGATTCTATGATAATTTGGTTTTAGAATAAAAATCCATTTTGTACATATCCCTCATCATGCAGTCCTCAGACCACGTTCCTTCGAGGCATTTTATCAAACAATTCAAGTGCCTTGTCTTCATGCATTTTGCACCCATGTCTTAGGTTACAACATTTTTTTTCTTTACTCCTGTTGATGGTTGTTACTTGAAAATTTCTGAGTTGTTCAATTAATCCAGTTTGTGCATATCCCGCTAACAATAGTGTTGCTAATGTTTATTTAGACTATTGAATCTACTGTAGCTCCTGCAACGATTGACCGATCATAGCGATTGACTAACCTCCATATGGTATACCATCCTGTGCTTGTTATTCACATTTTTTCTTGAGAATAATGCTCGTGGTTGATTCCAGTTACCTTCAGTCTGTGCAATGTTTATCACGGCCTGCATTTTGCGAGCTAAACAATATTCATTAATCATGGCCATGCCAATTAAGTAGAAATTTACCTTTTAGAAAGTACACTTTGATGTTGAAAAAGAGTGCTAAAGTCAGTTCTTGGTCTTATCTTGGGGTAACTGATGGTAGATGATTGAACTTCCTTTGTGGGCAGGCTGTGAAGGTTTCTGCGTTGTTGCTTTATATCATATTTGAAAATGAGTAGTTGTTCTTTGAGATATTACTAGCTAGAGTTTCCTTTGGTTCCTTTTTGTATTGCCAAATCTCTTTTGTCAAACCCATTCATATTGATGCTTATTGACTAAGGGATCCTCCAACTTTTATTATTGTGAGCAACTCGCTTATGTGATACCTTGTCAATATCTATAAATGGGAGGACTAGTGCTATCATCCACTTCTTTTTGAACTCAGATTAAAATGTTGTGGTCGTATAAGGGTAGAAGTGTTAATTGATCTTTATGTAGATATTTGTAATAATTGTAGGGTATGGTGATTATACTATTATAGGTGATATTTTACCAAGTTAAGTTAGTACTATAGTTTAAAGTATATTTTCACATAATAATATCATCATATTATGATATTGTGTCATGGAGTTTATTAATATTAAGTCAATATTTTGAATAATTGTATCCAAGATACTTCTATCTCATTAGATTTTAGTTGCAGTCGCCTGGCAAGCTATGTGGTGAGAAATGTGATAGCTGTGTTAACATGGAAGTTGTAGAGAACATGAGATGGGATTTATTTCTCTTAGTCCTTAGTAAAACATATACGATGACTTATAATTATTGGATTATGGAGGAAGTATGTATTGAAACCTCTTTGTTGTATGATCTACATCTTATTAAACAAATGGATAAATTATATTTGAAAGTTGACGTTCTTTAGTGAATTAGCGTTGAATGTATATGTATGTTTAAGGGTTAATTTGATGTTTCCAGTTGGATGTGTCCTCCTTTACGTTTACTTGGGTTCAAAAATGATTTTTTTTCCATTGGGTTCGTGTCCTTTTACATATCCCTTCATTGTGACTTTTCTTGAGTTTGCATGAGTTGGGAATCCTCTTTAATTTAAATTGTGTTGTTATTCGTTAAACCCTGCGTGATGAATTCTTGGTTTGTTTGGAGTTGTGCGGGTCTTATTAATTGATTTGTGGTGGAATTTATTGGATGCTTATGCGATGCTTGATGGTAATTTACGTACCAATTTAAGGGATTCTTGTGGGGAGAAAATTGAGGTCTCCCATGGAATGTCTAATTGGTGGCTTTTGGATGTTGCGTGATTTTTGTTGAATTAAAGGTTGATTTTCTTCTATGATTCCTTTTTGAGATGACACCATTATGGATTTATGGATTGTATTTTTGTTTTAGAGTTGATTGATTTATGGATGGGGTTTGATGAACTTTCTTTGTGTGGCTTTTCAGAGTTAATCTCATATTTGGGGAAAAATTTATACTTGTGTTGGAATTATTGGGGAAAAACTTGTGTTGCTCCTTTTTACCCTCATTTGTGGATTGACGTTCTTTGGATTCTAGAGGCTTGAGATGAATTGTCAATTGATGTTCTCTTTTTATGTGCCCTTGATGTGGCTAGTGTTTTGGTTTCATGATTTTGAAAGGGTTGTACAGGAATTGTTTAGATTTTGATTATGTATTTACAGCGAGATGGGTAATGCCTCGCATGTTTCTCTATGGTGATCTAATGTTCTTGTTATGTTGTACAACCCTTGGATTTTGGTTTTTATGTTTTGAGTGTCTAGAGAGAGAGTGGCTCTAAGTGGGTGGTCGGTGCACAAAGGGGCGCCAGGATAGCCCTCATTAGAGTGTGATTAATAAGTGAAAACCTAAGTAATTAACTAGGGGGTGGGTAGAATCACATTAAAAAGATAATTCATGCCTCATCCGCCTTTTAGTGCTACCACAGACTAAAGGGGATTGACAAGGTCGTGGTTGGCATGATCGTTGCCTTGTCTTCGCGAAAGGTAACAGTTCCGCATGAGCAATCCTATGGGGTGGTTCCTTGAGATATGTAGCCTAGATAACCATAGATGGAGGCGACTCCTAGCACTTGGGTGCCTGGATAATCCGTCAGTAGATGGAGGTGGTACCTTGCAATAGGTAGTCCCGAGAATCCATGTTAAGCCATGCGATGACACTCTCCTCTAACACTCCTTATTATGTTGCTTCTTTGGAAATTCTCTGGAAGTGGTTCTTTGTCTTGAATTGATGACATAGTTGTTTGAAATGAATTATGGTTTTATCCTTGGTGTACTTTGTGGTCTTGTATGATCTCATTGATATTTGACTTATGACCTTGTACCCTTATGGTACTGTGATATGATGTAATTGTATTGATTAATTACAATTTGGAATTGTGTTATGTTATTAATTCAGTTTGATTTGGAAGTGTTTCATGATCATCCTTTGGTTACTTGTTTACTGGTTATCACTTTGATTTATGTGATGAGATTTATGACTTTAAGTTATTATGTTGATTCTTGGATGTTGTTGGTTATGTCATTGTAATCCTTGAGTTTTTATGATACTTTTGTATGTTGTCGAGTCTTGTGGTTTCATGTTTGGATGTTCTTGGTTGAGGACTCTTCTTGTCAGCACTTTAGCATGGGGGGTGGGTCTTCGGACCCACGTGGTCGAGTGGAACGTGCTAAGCACCCCATTGGGTCCCCAGTCAAGAATCGAGAGGTGCGGGTTGGTGCTGTTGCAGCGACTCCAGTGTTGTATTTATCTTGGAGCCAGTTATGATACTCTGTATTCATCTATTTATTTGTATCATGATATCTTGTTGTATGGTTTCCATTTATGATTGGAAACACTTTTGTATTAATGTACTTCTTAGAAATTGTACTATAATGTAATGTTAAACTCAGTGTGGATATTTCCCATGGTAGTTGTTATTTAATGTGTTGATTTAATCATATGTATGTTGTATTTCTATACACAGATGGTTTCTTATTAATGAATTTTCATGTATGTGTTATATTTGTTAATGTTTAATTTGTTATGGATTATATTTTTTGGCTTTTATTCCTTATTGTCGTGGTGTGGATCTAAGTCACGTAATGACTCTTCATGTACCCCAAGGGATGTATGTGTTAGTGAATCTACTTAAAGGAAATTCATGTCATGACTTAATGTGTTTTACATGTATGTTATGTTAATTTTTGTTTTTTTAAAAAAAATTGTGCAGTAATTATTGTTTAATTGTCCTTTGGGGTTCACACGACGGGGCGTTACAACATGGTATCAGAGCCTAGGTTCATACACTGGGCACTATGTGTGCTCACTATGTAACCTTGCGCTTAGACCCATGAGTCTCGAGTTTCACTTTTCTTTTGTCATTGTTGTGAACCTGAGTTTCTTTTAACCAGTTTCGGGTCGATGGTGCAGGAAACTGATGGGAAAGGATAGGACCCTCGATGTAGTGCGCAATGCACCGATATCCTTCCTGTCGGGGATGCTCTATGGACCCTTGAATTTTAGTGTGATGTGTTTCTTGGTGATGTGTTTTATGTGTGTGAATATGTCAAGTGTGTGTGGAATCTGTGATTTTGTTGTCCTTGAGTGATGAAATATGTTTTCTTGAATATGTGAAGGTGTAAAATTTTACCCTTTTTATTGAAATTGATGTGAGATTTGGTGTTGAATAATGGTTAAAGTGGAGTTCTTTGTGCAAAAATTATGAGTTTTAACGAAAATGTAAGGTTTTGTGGATAATTATTTTATGATTTTTAGCAGAATATGGTACCTTGAGGATAAGATGCAACTAGAATTATTGGTACTAATGTGCAATGCTCTATGGTAGCTTTTGATTTACAGGAAGTGGGCTTCAGAAAGCATAGTGACGAAGGTAATGTAATTGTAATATGCAGGTATAGATGCTTATAATGTCGAGTAGTAATTCATTTTGATATAGTAGACGAATTAGGTTTATGGTTAGCATCCTTATGTGAATATTGCCTAACTAATAGGAAGAAAATTGTTTACGAGTTACTAGAATTGTTTTGACTACTATGTGTGGTTTGGTGGGAGGGACAGTGTGGTATCACTCGCTTGCGAGTGCCCTACTATGCTTAGAGTTCCTCTCACGATGTATTTGTGATATATATGTATTGTGCACAACGTTTGTTTGCGTGCAGGATTGCAGGAACTAAGTCTCGATTCCACCTACATTGTCAAGATAGGGCGAGCATTATATACACCCAATGGGCTTGACGTTGAACATAGGAGCTGACAAGAAAGTTTTCCCAACCTAGTTCGTCATCTATCCCAGTGTTTGACAAATTGGTCTGGTTGCTACCCCATCACCACTTTTGTTTTGGTATCAATTCCTTATTGTTGGTTTCTTAAATTTTCATTGCTTTCTTGACGACATTTAATCGATGATTTGATTTATAGTGATTGTTGATATTGTTGCTAGTTGTTGTGTTATCGTGTTTATGCTTTAGATCAACTTCCGGGAGTAAGTCGATGCCTAAGGGGGGAAGGATGTAGTGCCCTCCGTTTCGGTTGTTGTTGTTGGTAATGTCATGATGATGTGGTGATTTTATTATTTAATTTAATTTTAAGGTTATAAGATAACACTAATAATATGCTTGGATTTGATTAATAAAATTAATTTAAATTATAAGGTTACCTGTTAAATAATAAACATTAATTTAATTATCTTTGGGAGTTAGTTATTTAAAGTAATAAGATTAGATGAGGAAAGGTAATTATCATTTAATGATTAAATTTGATTAATAAATTTAAAAGTGAGAAAATATTAAAGAGGATTAAATATTAAAATTGTACTTAAGTATGAATGAAGGTAAAAACGAGAATAGCCATTAAAAGTTTGGTACCTAATTATAATTGATAAATAAATTATCTTGTGAAGATAATAATGTTAATATGGTAAACAATGTGATGAAATAAATTCTAATAAAATATTATTAATGTTTAAAATGAATTAAATAAATCAAACTTGAATATTATAATTAAGTAAATAAATAAACAATTGTGGAGGTAATGAATAATAGTACAATAAACAAAATTAAATGACTTCCTTATTATTATTTTCGGAGGATAAAATACTTCATATGCAATAAAAATAAGATTTTATTATTATTTCTGTCTGAAATAAATAATAAACATGCAAAGAAATATTATTTGAATTTCAAGTTTCGGTTATGGGGAATGTGAAAAGACATTCAGTTTGGAATTGAAGGGGCACCTTCAGTAGTATATTTGTATCTCTGGCTTGAGGGTCGAGGGGAACACAACATGTTTTCAATTTTGCACAATCGAAGTGAGAGAAAAAGCTATGAGGAGTGCAGCTGTGGTACTTCACGACAAGATTCAGGATTTGAGGAAAAGAAACCAAGGTATGTTATTCAATTACCATTTGTATTCTTAATTGTCTCTACATGTAATTCTGTGGACGTTTAGTTTGAGTTTCCTCCTTTCACCTTGCCTGAGAATCTATCCTTCTTACTGTAACTGGACTATCATAAATGAGTATATTTCTTAAATGTAACCTCTATTTGGGATGTCTCCCTTACTCATCATCATTTGCTTATATAGTCGCCGGCTTGGGTTTAAGTATAATATTAGCTCGATGCAAGATTTGGCATTGGTTCTGCCTGTTACTTCTTTATATATCTCTGAATACATTATTTGTTGCCGTATCCTATTCAGTCAATAGTTGTCTTCATATATAATTCATTTATAGGAGAGCACGAGCTTCCTTTTAGTCACCTTCTCTATCATTGTAGGAAGTTCATGCCATTCCTTTACAGTTCATTAAATATGAGGAATAGCAAATCCTTTACCTGAACTTAATAGGGAGTTTAAAAGTTTAAATAACCTGCTTAATTCTGCTGGTAATCTATCGCAGTTGTTGCACTTGAAAATAAATAATGTCAATTGTGGTAAAGATTAATTTTCCAAACTTCAACTTGAATGCATTTCTGGAAAACTCGCTAGCAAACAGAAAAGTGTTTTAAAAGGAAAGGTTATACATTAATTCTTCTTCTCTGAAGTCACGTATTTGCACCTCACCTTTCTCCTTCACTTCTGTTGTGTGGATAGTGAGTGAAATTTGATAATAATGCAAGTAGATGGCGATATTTCCAAATTCCAATATTCACCTTCTATTACTTGGCAACCTGTCACTACTACGACATTTAGAGTTGAGACATTGTACATAATTTAATAGCATCCCTGAAATCATTGACCATCTTTAACAGCTACAACTTTTTGAATTGCAAGGTGTAGTAAATTTAACAATCTCTTAGGTTACTTTTAATCTCGTCGGTTCTATGATAATTTGGTTTTAGAATAAAAATCCATTTTGTACATATCCTTCATCATGCAGTCCTCAGACCACGTTCCTTCAAGGAATTTTATCAAACAATTCAAGTGCCTTGTATTCATGCATTTTGCACCCATGTCTTACGTTACAACATTTTTTTTCTTTACTCCTGTCGATGGTTGTTGCTTGAAAATTTCTGAGTTGTTCAATTAATCCAGTTTGTGCATATCCCGCTAACAATAGTGTTGCTAATGTTTATTTAGAGTATTGAATCTGTTGTAGCTCCCGCAACGATTGACCGATCATAGCGATTGATCGGCCTCCATATGGTATACTATCATGTGCTTGTTATTCACATTTTGTCTTGAGAATAATGCTCGCGGTTGATTCCAGTTACCTTCGGTCTGTGCAATGTTTATCACGGCCTGCATTTTGTGAGCTCAACAATATTCATTAATCATGGCCATGCCAATTAAGTAGAAATTTACCTTTTAGAAAGTACACTTTGATGTTGAAAAAGAATGCTAAAGTCAGTTCTTGGTCTTATCTTGGGGTAACTGATGGTGGATGATTGAACTTCCTTTGTGCGCAGGCTGTGAAGGTTTATGGGTTGTTGCTTTATATCATATTTGAAAATGAGCAGTTGTTATTTGAGATATTACTAGCTAGAGTTTCCTTTGGTTCCTTTTTGTATTGCCAAATCTCTTTTGTCAAACCCATTCATATTGATGCTTATCGACTAAGGGATCCTCCAACTTTTATTATTGTGAGCAAATCGCTTATGTGATACCTTGTAAATATCTACAAATGGGAGGACCAGTGCTATCATCCACTTCTTTTTGAACTCAGATTAAAAGGTTGTGGTCGTATAAGGGTAGAAGTGTTAATTGATCTTCATGTAGATATTTGTAATAATTGTAGGGTATGGTGATTATACTATTATAGGTGATATTTTACCAAGTTAAGTTAGTACTATAGTTTAAAGTATATTTTAACATAATAATATCGTCATATTACAATCTTGTGTCATGGAGTTTATTACTATTAAGTCAATATTTTGAATAATTGTATCCAAGATACTTCTATCTCATTAGATTTTAGTTGTAGTCGCCTGGCAAGCTATGTGGTGAGAAATGTGATAGCTGTGTTAACATGGAAGTTGTAGAGAACATGAGATGGGATTTATTTCTCTTATTCCTTAGTAAAACATATACGATGACTTATAATTATTGGATTATGGAGGAAGTATGTATTGAAACCTCTTTCTTGTATGATCTACATCTTATTAAACAAATGGATAAATTATATTTGAAAGTTGACGTTCTTTAGTGAATTAGCATTGAATGTATATGTATGTTTAAGGGTTAATTTGATGTTTCCAGTTGTATGTGTCCTCCTTTACGTTTACTTGGGTTCAAAAATGATTTTTTTTCCATTGGGTTCGTGTCCTTTGACATATCCCTTCATTGTGACTTTTCTTGAGTTTGCATGAGTTGGGAATCCTCTTTAATTTAAATTGTGTTGTTATTCGTTAAACCCTGCGTGATGAATTCTTGGTTTGTTTGGAGTTGTGGGGGTCTTATTAATTGATTTGTGGTGGAATTTATTGGATACTTATGCGATGCTTGATGGTAATTTACGTACCAATTTAAGGGATTCTTGTGAGGAGAAAATTGAGGTCTCCCGTGGAATGTCTAATTGGTGGCTTTTGGATGTTGCGTGATTTTTGTTGAATTAAAGGTTGATTTTCTTCTATGATTCCTTTCTGAGATGACACCATTATGGATTTATGGATTGTATTTGTGTTTTAGAGTTGATTGATTTATGGATGGGGTTTGATGAACTTTCTTTGTGTGGCTTTTCGGAGTTAATCTCATATTTGGGGAAAAACTTGTCTTGCTCCTTTTTACCCTCGTTTGTGGATTGACGTTATTTGGCTTCTAGAGGCTTGAGATGAATTGTCAATTGATGTTCTCTTTTTATGTGCTCTTCATGTGGCAATTGTTTTGGTTTCATGATTTTGAAAGGGTTGTACAGGAATCGTTGAGATTTTGATTATGTATTTACAGGGAGATGGGTAATGCCTCGCATGTTTCTCTATGGTGATCTAATGTTCTTGTTATGTTGTACAACCCTTGGATTTTGGTTTTTATGTTTTGAGTGTCTACAGAGAGAGTGGCTCTAAGTGGGTGGTTGGTGCACAAAGGGGCTCCAGGATAGCCCTCATTAGAGTGTGATTAATAAGTGAAAACCTAAGTAATTAACTAGGGGGTGGGTAGAATCACATTAAAAAGATAATTGATGCCTCATCAGCCTTTTAGTGCTACCATAGACTAAAGGGGATTGAGAAGGCCGTGGTTGGCATGATCGTTGCCTTGTCTTCACGAAAGGTAACGGTTCCACATGAGCAACCCTATGGGGCGGTTCCTTGAGATAGGTAGCCTAGATAACCATAGATGGAAGTGGCTCCTAGTGCTTGGTTGCCTGGATAATCTGTCAGTAGATGGAGGTGGTACCTTGCAATAGGTAGTCTGGATAATCCATGTTAAGCCATGCGATGACACTCTCCTCTAACACTCCTTATTATGTTGCTTCTTTGGAAATCCTCTGGAAGTGGTTCTTTGTCTTGAATTGATGACATAGCTGTTTGAAATGAATTATGGTTTTATCCTTGGTGTACTTTGTGGTCTTGTATGATCTCATTGATATTTGACTTATGACCTTGTACCCTTATGGTACTGTGATATGATGTAATTGTATTGATTAATTGCAATTTGGAATTGTGTTATGTTATTAATTCAGTTTGATTTGGAAGTGTTTCATGATCATCCTTTGGTTACTTCTTTACTGGTTATTGCTTTGATTTATGTGATGAGATTTATGACTTTAAGTTATTATGTTGATTCTTGGATGTTGTTGGTTATGTCATTGTAATCCTTGAGTTTTTATGATACTTTTGTATGTTGTTGAGTCTTGTGGTTTCATGTTTGGATGTTCTTGGTTGAGGACTCTTCTTGTCAGCTCTTTAGCATGGGGGGTGGGTCTTCGGACCCACGTGGTTGGCTGGAATGTGCTAAGCACCCCATTGGGTCCCAAGTCAAGAATCGAGAGGTGTTGGTTGGTGTTGTTGTAGCGACTCTAGCGTTGTATTTATCTTGGAGCCAATTATGATACTCTGTATTCATTTGTTTATTTGTATCATGATATCTTGTTGTATGGTTTCCGTTTATGATTGGAAACACTTTTGTATTAATGTACTTCTTAGAAATTGTACTATAATGTAATGTTAAACTCAGTGTGGATATTGGCCATGGTAGTTGTTATTTAATGTGTTGATTTAATCATATGTATGTTGTATTTCTATACACAGATGGTTTCTTATCAATGAATTTTCATGTATGTGTTATATTTGTTAATTTTTAATTTGTTATGGATTATATTTTTTGGCTTTTATTCCTTATTGTCGTGGTGTGGATCTAATTCACGTAATGACTCTTCGTGTACCCCAAGGGATGTATGTGTTAGTGAATCTACTTAAAGGAAATTCATGTCATGACTTAATGTGTTTTACATGTATGTTATGTTAATTTTAAAAAAATAAAATAAATTTTGTAGTAATTATTGTTTATTGTCGTTTGGGGTTCACACGATGGGGCGTTATAGAATATATGTGGTGAGAGGACAGTGTAGCACCACTCGTTTACGAGTGCCCTGCTACGCTGCAATTCCTTCTCACGGTATGATATTTTTGATTATATATATACATGTGTTACTTGACGTTTATTGGTATGCAAGATTTGCAGGAATAAGTCTCGATTCCACCTACTTCGGTAGGACAAGGCGAGCATTAACCTAACCCAACAGGTAAAATGTTGAAAAAGGGAGTTGATTTGGAAGTGTCCTTGTCCCAAGTCCATCGTTCTGTTATGAGTTGTTGTGTCATGACTAAAGTTTTGTCCTTGTTTTTGCATAGTTTTATTGTTGAGTATTCATTTTATTTATGGTTTGTGTTTATTTAATTAATCTTATTTTATAAGATTAATTAGTGTTGCATTGTTACTTGATTTAATTGTGAGTTAGTTAAATATTAAATTTAAATATATTGTAAAAAAAAAGAAGGTTATTTAATTAATTAAAGTGTAAGAAATTAAATTAAATGAATATTGATGAGGATAATTAAATATTATATTTTTATTAATATTAAATTAGAAAATCTTGTGTGGATAATGTCTTGAGAAAATAAATTGTTTTAAATTAAAATTGTAGATAAGTGTGTGCTTTTAAAAGATGGAAAAAGGACCAATAAGTGAAGAGGATTTTTGAGGGAAAAAGATAAAGAGATTTATTGATTTTGATTTATTATTATTTTGAGAGAGTTATTCACACATGGAAGATTTTTCTGTTGTTTTGGTCTGTAAAAGAAAAGAAAAGAAAAAAATAGTTTGGTTGGTGCTTCTGGGTAAAATAATTGTTTTGAAGAAAGATACATTCGAAAAGAGAGCTGCAAGAGGAAATCAAGAGGAGGCTACATAAGGGATTCTTCATCAAACGAAGGACTCCAGGTTTTCTTCTTTTATTTATTATTATTTTATTGTTTTATAAACAAAATTTGGCTTACTGTGCTTAAAAGAAATTCATTGAAAGAAGTTATGTGATTTGAAAACTTGTTTGCATTAAAACTCTTGAATCTTCTGTAGAAAACTTTAATTGAACCTTTTTGAAATTCTTTAATATAATTTAGTAGTGAAATTTATTGTTTTGAAATAAAAATCATTTTTAATGGAAGGTCGAATTTACATGTGAGATCTATTTTGAGTTTACTGAAAAATATTTTGAAAATCTTCATAAAACTTAATGGTGGAAATTAATGGTTGAAAAGAAATCATGTCTACCATATGTTAGATTGATATTTTTGTTTGAGAGAGGGTTTTTTTTTTTGTGTCAAATTCTTGAATTTTTCTGTTGAAAACTGTAACTAAATATTTTGTAGTTCGCTAATACAATTTGATTGAGAAAATATTGTTTTGAAAATGAAAATCATGTTTCATATATTGAATTTGCATACCCAATTTATTTATGTGATTGTTTTGAAACTTAGGATTATTATTTATATATATATTTATATAAATATATATATGAAGATTATGGTTGGTTGCATTTTAAAATAGATGTATTCATTCATATTCGCAACATCTATGATTGTTGTGTGAATAAATTAAAATATAAATTTTTGTACTTGCATTTTATTTTATTTACTTCTTTGAATCAAAATAAAAATATATATATATAATGTTATTATTGGGTTTTCGGGCTTAAGTGGCAGAATAAATTATATTTAAAAAAATTAATTTAAAAATTAATTTTTATGTGGAGGGGAGGGAATGGTCGGCGGTGGCCGTACCACCCCCAACCCCCCCACTTGGTGGCGTTGCGCGCAATCCACACAGACTGCGCATAGCTGTCGCTGACTGTTGTACGCAGTCTAGTGGGGACTGCGGCCTCCCATTGGGAGGTACGCAGTACCACCAATGGTGGGGACTATAGTCTCCCTTAGGGAGGTACGCAGTACCACCGGTACTTGTATATTTTGTTTTATTTAATATATGTATATATTAATTTAAATTCATTTTTTTTATGCTTTTTAAAATTTGAATTATATTATATATATATATATTATATATATATATATATTATATTATATATATATATTATATATATTATATATAGATGGATAATTTTTATAATGTGATTTAATTTGATGATTATAATATATGTTTAATATGTATATATTTAATATATGTATATATGTATATCCACAAAAAAAAAGTGTATATATATGTATATATATATGTGTGTGTGTGTGTGTGTGTATATATATATATATATAAAAATATGTTAAGAAGTTATAAATGTTGTGAATTTGTAATAATAGATAATTTTCATAATTTGCAATGTTATAGTTAAATTGGGAAATTGGAAATAAGTATGTGTTTCTTTTATTAAATTGAACTTCCTTGACTAATTGATTTATTAATTTGGTGAAATTTAGGGTTCAATGTAATTTGTTCATGGCATTATTATATGTAGTTGTCTTCTCTCAAGTTTACTTATTTTATTCATTGTGGATTTCTTTTGTTCGGGTTTATGTCATGTGGGAAACCCTAGAGTGGATGTATCATGTTATAGGAGCATAAGTTGTTTGGAACTTCCAGAGGCAGGGATATTGTTATTTATTTTCGATCTTGTAATTTGATGTTGTTCTTATGTTTTGGTTTTGGTTAATGTACACTTGGATTGTACCACATTGTGAATGTTATGTATATGATTGTGGGTGAGATGGTTAAGCCTCACAGATAAACTATTTCATTGGCTCAGTATTTCTTGTTGATACAATCCTATTGTGTGGGGTATTTATGTGCTTGAGTGTCTAGAGAGAGTGGCTCTAGTGGGGGTCCGACGCACAAAGGGATTGCCCGGGTAACCCACCTAGAGTTATAGTAATCAGTGATAACCTAAGTAATAAATCATGGATGGGGATTAAACATTAATAAGATAATTATGATGCCTCATTCGCATGTTCATGCTATCATAGACCAAAGGGGACTAAGAAGGGCGTGGTTGGCAAGATCGTTGCCTTGTCTTCACGAAAGGTTAACGATTCCGCATGAGTAACCCTATGGAGCAGCGCCTTGAGATAGGCTGTCAGGAGAACCATAGATGGAGGTGGCACCTTAACTAGGTTGTCTAGAAAATCCATGTAGAGATGGAGGTGGCACCTTGTGATCGGTTGTCCGGATAATCCATGTTAAGCCATGCGATGACACTCTTCTCTAACATTCCATTTTTGTTGTTTTGTTGAAGTCCTTTGGAAGTGGTTTATTGACTTGTCATTGGTTAGTTTTGGAAGTTGTCTTTGATATTATGTCTTGAGATTGAGTGATGATGTGTTTCCATGAGTTACTATTGTATCCTTTGTTAAATAGTTTATTGTTATGTTTCGTAAGTGGTCTATTGTTATGTCTTTTGGTTTTATTGTTGCTTAGTTTCTATGTGGTCCTTGATGTTAAGTTGCCTATCTGGAGTTAGTCTTGTATTATTGTTAGACGTGCTTGGTCAGGGATCCTTCCTTGTCTACTCCCAACATAGGGGTGGTTGGGTGGAACGTGCTTCGTACCCCATTAGGTTCCCTTTGATTGCAATTGTTTCTTTTAATTGCAAGGTTTTGCCAGATATTGTTTGATCCAGTGTTCTTATGTACCAGATGTATGTTTACACTTCAGATGTAATGTATTCATTGATGTATCATCTCCCACATGTGTTGGGATGACCTTGATGTAATTTGTTATATGTTTATGAGGTTGTAATATCATCTTGATGTAATGTATATTCAGACCATGTATTCATTTGGGAACTATCACTTGTAATAGCTGTTTATGTTATGTTTTATCTGTCGAAATATATAACACTTTATGTCTTTATAATTTTGTTTATTGTCATATGTACATATAGTATTAATATGGTTATTTTTAATCGATATTTTAAATGATGATGTGAGAATGAATGGTTTTACGTAATTATTTAATTATTGTTTAATCGATTATCTTTGTTATGGGTTAGTGTAGTAATGTCCTCGTGTACCCCAAGGGAGTTGTGCAACTTAGAACATTGTTGTGCTGGAATACTTAAATACAATTAAATTATGTTATTTTAAAAAAAAATTGTTGTTGTTTTAATTGTTACTTGGCAGTTTGTGGGGTGGGGCGTTACATTGTTATGATTGTAAATTTATGAGTGTACTTTGGTAGTACTAAGTTTTGCTTCCAGAGGCTAGGGGACTCTTTGATTGAGTTGTTTGTTATATTTGGAGTGATTTGTTTATGTAAGTCTTCCAAATGGGGTATTCATTTAATTACGTGGGTTGTCATAATATGTAGTCAACCGTTGTATTGCCTTGGGTAGGGCATATAGTTGTATCATGTTGTTTCACCCAGTTTTCACAAACGGGGATGGTTTGTGCCTCCTTGGTACTAGGAGTAGTTCATGTGGTTTGTGCCTCCTTTGGAAGGAGTGGATTATGTGTTTTGTTTCCTCCAACGTTTGGAGAGGGTTTTCATTATATGTTCCTCCTAGAGTTGGAGTGATTGTTTATCTTGTCTGTATGCCCTTTAGCATCCTTGGTGATTGGTTTCGTGTTGGTTTGTTTTCAAGTAGAAGAGTGGCTTTTGTTAGGGGCCAGAGCCCAAAGAGGTAAACTGGGAAACCTTTAGAAGTGGTTTAATCAAGTGATAACTAAATCAATGTACTTAGAAGTTAGGTAGTATTTCACACTAATTAAGATAATTGAGCCTCACTCATGGACACAAGAGCTTGTATAGACTTGGGATGAGATGAGAAGGCTTGGAATGGCAATATCATCTATCTTGTCCTTACGAGAGGTATTTAATTCCACATGAGTGAGTATGGGTGTCAGGATTCGGTAGAGGCCACCAGGATAACCCATGGTGGGGGCCGAAGCCTAGGAAGATTCCCAGAGGAGAGCCCATGTCGAGCTATGTGATGACACTCTTTCTACGACAACAGTTGGTATGTGGTTTTCTGTGTATGGTCTTCTTATCATACTCGATATGTTTCATACTTGATCTATTTTTTTTCTTGAAGTAATGTGACTTATGTCAGTGATGTTAGAGTTGTACTTGTGTTATCCTTATGGTGGTATGGTTCATGTGATTGGATGTGTCAGTGTGAGTTGTCATGTGTCTAGAGGTTGATGGTCTTGTCTAGAATTCCTTGTTACTATCTCCTAGCATGGGGGGTGAGCCTTCGGGATCACATGGTTGGGTGGAACGTGCACCTTAAACCGTTGGGTCATCTTATTGCTCGTGTGGATGCGATTTCTAGTTGGAGAGCTCGTGGGATCCAGTACCTTCATGCTTTATTCTTTTCAGTTATTATTGTAATTTTATTACCCCTCATTGTATCGAGGTGGAATATGTTATTTGTAACCTTGTATATTAGAATTAACTCATTAGGGGAATGAGTCTTGTAATCTTATTGTAAAGTGTATTATTGGAATCATGTGGAAATTCTTATGCCTTAGCGTAATTTTATCATGTATGGAATGTATGAGATTTTAATTTTGTAAGTAATTAAATGTTATGTTGTAATTCATGTTTCTTGTTTTGGTTTTAAGTAATCTCAGTCTCGTAACCTTAGAGGTTGTTGACAATGGATAGTGATCTTGCATGTTATTTGTACTTAAACCAAAAAAAAAATAGTATGTTTGAGTAGTAAATTGCAACTTCCTCTAGGGTTGCGTGGCGGGGCATTACACATGGTATCAGAGCCCAGGTTTAAACACTGGGTACTCTAGGATAATGTTGATGAGGGCACAGCTTGAGACACAAAAAATAACCCAAAAAAAGAGAATAATTTTATTATTCAGAAAATGGAGCTTCTTACATGCAGAGGATCTCAAATCCCTAAGTTCTACAACACATGCAAGTTACAAAAAGCTACAGAATAACCCTTTCGCAATATGCGAGCTTATCCCCAAAAAGTTACCTAAAAATTAGAAACCCACCCATAAATAGAGCTCCTCATTAGTTTGGAGCCAAAACAACATTCAAATTTGAGTTTAGGCGGTTTGGCACCGCAAATTTACAACATGAAGTTCAAATTTCAAAAGAGCATTTACAATTGTATCTTCTAGAAAGTGCGCCAACTTCCCGGGGCCATAACTTTTGATCCAGGACTCCGATTCGCGAACCGTTTGAACCATTGGAAAGGTCTCGAAGTCAATAACGCACTTGAAATTTGCTATGCTGATTTTGGAAAGTTTTGGAGTCAATATAGGAGCTCTAAGTGCCTCAAATCTAACTTGGAATATTTTCAGGTGCAAATCTGGGAAACTAAAACTGCAATATCTTTCAACCCAGGAACTAAAAATAAAAACCATAAATTGGGAATTTTATTATGATGAAAAGGGTATCCAAAAATATAAAAATATCTAAAAACTGAGAAACTTGAAATTTCACTATTTTTGGGTGATGCAAGATTGCCCTTACACTACTGGATGCTCATGGATCAGACACCCAAGGTAATTTGAGAAGTGACCCCGTCACGTCTCAGATGGTTGAGGAAAACCCAACCGGTCAACCGCTACCTTAGATAGCCAGGATGAATCTTCCACATGCCTTCCTCTCCATTTCACCAGATATTCTTCATACTGCCTGTTTCTGGTACTCCTTCCCACACGACTATCCAAGATTGCTTCAATTTCCTCCCTTTCTGAAGTAGGTGCTAGAATGTCATACTGCCCTATTGTTGGTGCTTCCTCTGTTCCACCTTCATGATACTCTATCAAATTTGAAATGTTGAACACAAGGGAAAGGTTGATTCCATCAGGCAACTCTACCTCATATGCATTCCTTGAATCATGCTTCTTCAAAATTTTACAGGGACCGAACTTCTTCATCTTCAATTTGTTATATGTTCCCACTAGAAACCCTTCTTTCCTCAAGTGGACCATCACTTCATCACCAATCTGAAACTCATTATACCTCCTCTTTTGATCTGCCTTAGCCTTATACTGCATATTCATCTTGTTAATATGTTCTCTTACCTTCTCA
This sequence comes from Sequoia sempervirens, assembly GCA_007258455.2. Lineage (NCBI taxonomy): Eukaryota > Viridiplantae > Streptophyta > Pinopsida > Cupressales > Cupressaceae > Sequoia > Sequoia sempervirens. The sequence continues at coordinate 38,386,129 of VDFB02105785.1, read as the reverse complement.
TGTATATCCTTGATGTGTTATGCAAAATCTTTTACTTCAACACTTATTTTCTTCTCTTGGTCCATCTTCCTCAATTCTGGAGTTGTTCTGGGGCTACCTCCATACACAATCTGGAATGGTGATCTACCAGTGCTTCTGTTGACATAATTGTTGTAAGAAAATTTTGCCTAGGGTAAGATCAAGTCCCATCCCTTGGGTAATCTCCTACCAAACATCTCAGTAGGTTACCCAGACTCCTGTTAACAACCTCTTTTTGCCCATCTGTTTGTGGATGGTGTGCAGAACTGAACTTCAACTCTGTCTTCAGCTTCTTCCACAAGGTCCTCCAAAAGTACCCCACAAATTTGGTGTCACGATCTAAAAATAATACTCTTTGGTAGACCATGTAGCCTCACCACCTCTTTGAAGAACAAGTCAACAATGTGGACTACATTATGGGTCTTCGACATGGAATAAAATGTGCCATTTTGAAAACCTGTCAACTACAAATAATAATCATTCCCTCTTCACGTCCCTGGAAAACCAAGAACAAAGTCCATACTTATATCCTCCCAAGGCCTCTCTGGTACAGGTAAGGGCTGATATAAGCCTGTATTCTGGCTCACTCCTTTAGCCATCTAACATACCCACAACTCGCACAAACTTCTTCACATCTTGTGATAACTGAGGCCAATAATAATGCTCACTGATAATGGCAATGGTCTTATCCCGACCAAAATGTCCTGCCATTCCTCCACTATGCTTCTCCTTTATCAGGTTCTCCCTCATGGAACTCCTCGGGATACACAATTGACTTCCCTTAAATAGCATGCCATCCTGGATTATGAAATCTAGCAACCTTGTCCTATCCATTGTAACAGGTTCCTTGCAAGCTTTCCAAGCCTCTGCAAAATCAGGATCTTCTGCATACAGTGTCTTGAGTTCATTGAACCCAACCACTTCAATCTGCATCTTTGTCATAAATGTATGCCTCCTACTTAAGGCATCTGCAACCCTATTTGACTTCCCACTCCTATGTTTCAAAACAAAGGTATAACTCTGCAAAAACTCTACCCATTTCATATGCCTCTGATTTAATTTTCCCTGACTATTTAGGTACTGCAAGGCCCGATGATCAATATATAGAACAAATTCCTTCGGCAACAAATAATGTCTCCATTTCTTTAATGCTTGAACTATTGCATAAAATCCTTGATCATATACAAAATACTTTCTCTTGGCATCATTTAACTTCTTTTCACCAAATAGCAATGGGCTTACCTTCTTGGCTCAACACTGCCCACGGTAATAAATCCATCGCATCACAATCCACCGGAACACCTTTGTTGAAACTGAGGGCTAGAATAGGTTGCTCTCACACCTCTCGCCTGCTAACAGCTCAAAATTCTTACAATCTGCTCCATCACTTGAATTATTTTCTTATCCCTCTCATTGTTACCGTGGGTCCACAAATACTACTAAAAGTTTCTAATGATCTTTCTATAAAAACTAGCCAAAACCATGGAAAGATCTCACCAATAGTAGTTCTTGGGGTAGGCCATTCTTGTGAATAGCCTTCACCTTCTTCCTCGGGTCCATCTTTGAGACCTTCAGCCGAGACAACAAACCCCAAGTACACTAACCGTGACTTCTTCGCATTAATCAACAGCTTCTCTTAACTTCTCAAAGAGTCTTCGAATATGCATCGATGCTCATCCAACGCCTTACTGAAAATCAAAATATCATCTAAATACACAATAACAAAACTTCCCAGAAATTCTTTTAGTACCTCGTTCATGAGCCACATGAATGTGCTCGGTGCATTGGTTAGCCCAAAAGGCATGACTAACCACTCGTACAGGCCCCCTTTGGTCTTGAGGGCAGTCTTCCATTCATCTCCGTCTCGAATCCTGATCTAGTGATATTCACTCTTCAGGTCAATCTTTGTGAAGTATTGAGCTCCACTCAAACAATCCATCAGGTCATCCATCCTTGGCAGGGGAAATCTGTACTTGATTGTTATCTTGTTTATGGCTCGGGAATCTATACACATCCTCCACTCCCCATCCTTCTTTGGTGCTAGTATTGTAGGTACGACACATGGACTCAAACTCTCCCGTATCAAACCCTTTCTCAACAATTCTTAAACTTGTATGTTCAACTCCTAATTTTCTACTGGAGTCATTCTATGAGCTCCTTATTTGGCAAACTAGCTCCAGGAATCAAGTCAATCTGATGACTGATCTTCCTTATTGGTGGTAAACCCTCAGGTACATTATCAGAAACAATATCCTGAAACTCATCCAACATCCCAAAAAATTCTTCTGGAACCTTCTCATTATCCTCCTTACTCACTCTAGGAATCAATGCATAACACACACGCTCATGCTTCATACCTTCTAATTTTTTTCTTCCATCTACATAACAAATTCTAGCACTACTGCATACCTTTTCTTCGGTCTCCTTCAGGGGTTTCAACTTGTGACGAACCCCATCCTTTGTCAAGAAATAAGTGTTTGCACGACCATCATGTATAGCTCACCTATCGAACTGCGACAGCCTCCCCAACAACATGTGACATGCATCCATGGGGATGATATCATAGAGTACCTCATCATGGTAGCTCCCGATCTTGAACTTTACTAGGCACTACTCATTGACCAAAACTTGTGGTCTTTTGTAGCGACAATCCAATACCTGATGTGTGCCTTTTCCTCTTCAGCTTCAACTTTGTGACCATCTCCTCTAACACTAGATTATCGGTACTCCCACCGTCAATAATGACATCACAACATTTTCCTTTACACTTGCACCTTGTGCGAAACAGATTCT